>CAUDMG010003839.1:317086-526793 GCA_958450375.1 Homarus gammarus
CATCCAGGTTCATTCTCGAAACACCTCAACGAGACACTAACCAGGAACAACATTGCACCTGTTGAAATAAGCGACGAAGTCCCTTCAAAAGAAATCCTGAAGGCAGTAACCCACTCAACGACTTATCAACGACCTCAACCCAAGCCAGAAATAAACCATGACCTCCCTGACTTAGGCAAAAGTCAGTATAACCGTAGCCCCGACGTGGCCAGTCAGTCCCCCTGGGATCACAGCTCCAACGACACCGTAAATCTCCGTGACCCCAATACATGTACTCCCAGCGACGACAGTGACCATCGGACTGCAACCACAGTCAATGGTTGCGACCAGATGATGGCGACTAACTCCACAGAGGAACAAGACCCTCGAGCTGCAGCGTCAGTTGATCACTTCGACACGCACTGCCCAGGACCTGAACACCTTCCTGTACACGGGTGACGAGAAGTTCGAGGGCCCGCCATTGACTGACAAGCAGATGTCCGAAGGTTCTGCTAAGAAGTTCCGTCCCCCTAGAAATGGCAGAAGCCGAGCAAACACTTCAAGCGACGCCCCAAGCTACAGTCTCCGAAATGGCAGTCGTTAGCAGGATGAAAATTGTCCAACTTAATGTCCTACACTGGTCCCTTAACAGACGTAACGAACTGTCTAACTTACAGTATACTATCAATTAGACCCAGACATTATTCTGTTAAACAGTACTGGCATAAAGGACGAAAGTAAGCTGAAAATTTTTAGCTACACTGTATACCTCTCTAACAACGAGGCCGTCCTGAACAGGCACGTTACCGCCGGACCCATCAGTACCAGCGATCACCTGCCAGTCGTCGTGACGCTCTCATCCAATCCCATTATGATCCCCGCCAACATCAGGTCAAACCTCAAACGGGCAGACTGGGACTCCTTCAAGGAGTCTCTCAGTCTCAAGCAGGGGAGAAACCAGGAAGAAGCCAGCCCCAACGACATCGACGACGCGGTCGAGCAATGGTGGTAGTAGTAGTAGCAGTAGTTATTGACAAAAGTATAAATACATGGTAAATATATACAAAGAATTCAAAATACATTTGTCCAACAAAATATTTTAAATCAAACCATAACATGTAAGCGGCAATTTCAAACTTAACTAGAGATTCCTAGTACCTCATGTACATACTTACATAATTCAGGCACATATACATGTTCATTTAAGAGTTAACTGATACTGGAGAAAGTCAGCTAAGATACATTTCACGACAATGTGCAGAGAGCGTACAATCGATCAGCACATGTCCACTTTGTACACGACTGTCGTCACACTGACATTATCTCAACTCTGCTGGTGTGCGACTCCATCTGCCTGTATCTACTTTAAGGTTGTGTTACATTAGTCTCAGTCTGGTGAACGACTCGTGCTGAAAATCGGGGATAAACACCTTACTCAAGTATACCTCATGCACTGTCATAAAAGGGTTCAGATCGGATATGTATGTAGCAAATTTTGTAGCGCCAACTGACCTCTCCGTTACCAGAGTCGCCTCTCTGCCTGATGGGTTTGTGCCAGTGAACACAACATTAAATATTGTCAAAATAAGCAATATCCAACATACAGGTAGTTTACTAATTATTCCTGGGCATATTCTTGTTTTTGTTCATGCTTGTAATAACCTGGTCCAACTCTTAAATTGTACACGGGTCATCTAATACTGGTATATTAGGGTGTGTCATACGGAGGCGAAATTTTTTTTTTTTTTGAGTTTGAAAAATCGGCCCATGGTATTAATGATGTAGTTCTATGTGCAGAATCATGTGATATCTTCAGATTTGAAAAGTTTTCATTTTTTGCTAAGTAAATTTTAACTTGAAATCTTACGAAAATTCAGTATTCCCACCCTTTTACCAACACCACTAAATAGCTTATTTAAAGTAAAGTAAATGTATCAGGTTAATTTATTAGGATGAAAATGATCCAGAATAGTGAAACGAATGATCTTGACACATTTATTAAATTTAATATTCATTTAGAAAACAAAATCATCAAATACAAAAACCGGTTTTACTACTACGACCCGGTGTTGCTGCACACCATAGAGAACATGTCTTTCTTGCTTCTGTTTCTACTCATCACCTCCCTGCTGACCACCTGAGCTCGGATGTAGCCTTCCCTCCTCTCCTGGCTGTACACGTGACTGCTGGCCTCGCTCACTTGCTGTACACAACGCTCTATACTCTGGGTGTGCGAGGGCCATGCATGGGGTTGTCCAGGAAAGCTCTGACTTGAACATTGGTGAGGCTGCAGGTAAGAGGGGGCTCACTGCCAGCCTGGATGTTATCCAGATCTATGAGATCAGTGAGGGTCTTGGCACCTAGATTGACTTCAGGAGTCTTCCTGACCCTGAAGGAATCGTCACCAACTGATTCGTCATGCCCAGATCCTCTCATAAGTCTCATATCCAAGATCTTTTTGACTGCCACTCTTCTCTCCTCCTCATCCTTACTGCAGAGCATTGTCTGCAGAACTGTCTCGGGATGAGCATACCAGGAAGATCTCCTCACAGTCTGCTCCACAATCTGAACAACCCTCCTTGGCTGACTCCTCAGGAGCTCAAGCTGGAAGAGAACATGCCTCGGACCTTCGGAGAACGATGACTTGACCTTGGTGTTGAACCAATTAGGCAAGTAGACACTCACGATGAATTGGACAATAAGTCTCAGGTTGTGAAGCTGGTTCCCTTTCAGTTTATGATGAGCGACCCAAATTCTGCAGAACCTGAGAGCCGTTGTGAGCCACCTAGAATGTGAGACTGGACCTATCTGCAGGTAAGCAAGTCTATCAGGCATGACCCCAGTTTTGATGGCACTGCAAATCATGTAACCATAGTACTGGTCAGTACTCAGGTCGTCAATGACAGTATGTGCAAGCTCAACGAGTGGAGGGCCAACTGTGATTTTTTCAAAGCTCGGATTTATTTCTAACTCAGTGGCAGAGTCCAGCATCTTGCCAAGAGGACCAGACCATCTGTTGTTTGAAAGAGTCTTGCCATCCAGCTCCTGGATCAGATGTCTGAGTGGCAACTCGTTGGTGTGGAGGTCACAAACAATCCAGACCAGCTTCCTCCCAATCTTCCGCTCTATCCACTGTATGACCCCCCCTTGCCACCCTGTGTTCGTGTTGGTGCTGTCCCCTCCAATGGCCTGCAGGGTCTGGTCTACGTTCCTCTCTCTGAGCCAGTTCACAATGTTATCTGCCACTGTCTCAGCTGGTTTCCTGATGTCATCTTTCTCTGGAATGATATGCCACAAATACTTCCCTCCTGGTTCACTGCAGCAGGAGTAGTGTTCCTCCTTCACCATGGCAGGGAACAACTTGTCAGAATCTCCAACTTTCATGAACACTTTAGTGTCATCCCTTCTCCCATCAAAGAACAAACAATTGATTCCATTTTCTCTTATCCCCTTATCAAACTCCTCTTCTAGGTTACTGACAAGTTTCTCCTGAGCTCTCCTTACTTTGTTATGATCTATCACCAGGTGAACATCATCAGGTGTGATCAAACCACCGTCAATCCAGGCAGCTGTTGCTATCTCTGCAGTTTCTCTGAGACCAGTGTGGTGTCGCATGCTGGCCAGAGCTATGCTCGGGATATCTTTCCTATTTCGAATCTTATGCCTGGAAGGTTTGGGATCAATATTTTCTGGGTTAGGGACAAGGTCACCATTCTCCTGGTCAGCACTCGGATCAGCCATGGGGAAGTCATTAAACTCTGAATCAGCTTGACTCCAATCATCGGCCTTTTTTACCTCACCCTGGGCCTTCTCAAGTCTCTTTTCCTCGGCAACTCTTCTCCTCTTCTGTCTCTCTGTGGCAGCCTCCTGTCTCTTGGACTCTGGAATATCTTGGCTAGAAATCATGAGAGCCCCTATACTGCCAGTCTTCTCTCTCTGTGCTTTGACAAATGCCAGTTCGATCACAGGAATCTTCAGTTCACGCTTGCAAATACAGGAGATGTGGGCCTCGGATTTACAGTCACGATCGCATCCAAACTCAGGACAGAGAACAATTGGGCACTTGCAAGTTATTATGTCAAACAACTGGTCCAGTTGCTTGGCAAAGCTGTCCTTAACTGCAAGTTTTCCTCTCCCAAGAGAGATATCTCTTGCCTTTTTCCAACTGGCTAGCAGTCTCTCACTAATCTTCTTCTGACTTGTTATGACTGGAGGCTTGAACTGAGCGTTAGCCAAGACAGCTTTGGTCATATCACTGGCAATGTCTTTGTTTGTGTAAGTTCTTTGGTTCTTTTCACTGATTTGCCTGATTAAAACACCGTATCTCAAAGCATCTCTCAATGTAGGCAACTCCGACTTCAGGAGCTCTCTCCCAGACCCAAGATAGTGACTGAGATGGCTGGATTTTTGGTTCCTCGTCCTGACACAAGCAGCCATCGCAAATATTATCAACTTATAAATGCATCAGAATCTGAAACAGAAAAAAATATATTTGGTTGGGTTGTTAAAGAATGAAGTCAGAAAGCAATGTTCACTATTTAATTGTAATGCACTAATGCAGCTGTACGTTAGATTTTCGATAAATTTCATGCTAAAATTTACCAAGCAAAAGGTTGCAAAATATTGAAACTGAAATTATTTTCTGTTTATATACACTAAAATCTACCAAAAAAGTGATGGGCCATTAGTTTTAGCTGATCTTCCCTCCTATGACACACCCTACTGGTATATAGAGACCATTCTCTTCACCATCTTCAATTCTCGTCTTGGACGTTCGCTGGGTTTAAAAGTTTTTCAAAATGTTATTTAAATTGTTCATCATCCGGTGGTTCCGCATTAGATAATTCAATGTTTCCTTTCCAATTAATCGATTTCCAAATAAATTTTACAATCGTTTTCATCCAATAATCTTTTCCATCGCGGTTGAGCCTCGTCCCACACGTTTCCATATCCTGGTTGTTGCTTGGCGAACCTGTTAGCGGCCTTCTACACCCAAGGTCAGACCCTCCGATGGAGACTTTCTAATGACTGCTCCACGCTACAAACAGAGCTGGTAGCAATCTCAAAGGCCCTACAACACGCTGCAACACAACACAACAGGTACATCATAATTCACACGGACTCGAAATCGGCCATGCAGGCGCTGCAACACAGTCAACCAAGAGACAACGTCCACATCATAACTTCGATCCTCGCACAGCTACAGGAATTCCAAAGACAAAACCGCCCAGTCATCTTACACTGGATTCCCAGTCATGTAGGGATCGGAGGAAACGACGTGGCAGACGAAGCAGCCAAGGCAGCTCCACGTTCTAGTAGCGTACACATCCGAGTTCCAGCAAGCGTGCAACAGATTAAGAATCACCTCAGAAAGACTAGCAAGCTTCACATCAAAAAGAGCTTCCTTCACGCATTCAACGCTGGTTCCCAATCAGCCAAATGGTACCTGGCGGCTACAAAAGGGGAACCACCTTTCGCTGACAAGAAAACTCCAAGACAAACCCAAGTCAGCCTTCCTCGACTACGACTAGGGTACAAGTGCTCCTGGCAGATAATCGGAAATGACGTCATGGAATGCACCTACTGTCAGGAGCCAGCAGCCAACCCACTTGAACACTATCTCCTCGACTGCGAGGTCACACAAAGCCTCCGAAACAGAACTCAAATCTCCCAAGAAACACACACAACACCAGCGGCCACTCTAACCCGAAAGGCCCAAACAGACCACATTCACCACCTACTCCGGGTCATCACACGATACCCACCACCCAGATAGCTTAGAAAGTATCCTCTCCCAGCAAGTGCGGACCCCAGTTCGGGGGGGGGGGGGGGGGGGGCGCCACTCCGAAACTGACCACGTTCAAGAGTGGGGGTTGGTGGTAAGCGTCCACTGATCGGGGGTCCGCTCACACTTGCAACCTGCAGTATCCTTCCAATCTGCAGGTGGGACCACCTCCAATCCCAATCCGGTCTGGCTGCTCCTGGAGCTCCAGCCGGAACCACCAAACGGGCCGCCTATAGGCAAAGGCCCGTGTCGGACTACGGTCCGACAATCTCAACAACAACAACCCTCTGAGGTAGCTGCGCCGACGTCTTCACCACCAGTCTCGTTGGGTGGCTCCACGTCCCGTAGTGCACTCGCCAGCTCTTCAGTGTCAATTGCCTGATGACACAGACTCTTCCATAATTTGCGCTGTGTCGGTGGTCGGTAGTATGACTGACCTAACGCTGATGACCTCTCTAACAGCCGGACCACTGACACAGGCTTATTGTTGTCGCTTTTTAACATGATGCAGAGTGGGGCATGGTCGGAGCCTCCAACATCCTGACACACAACCAGTTCTTCAATTAATTTTATGCATTCATCCTTAGTGATACACAAGTCAATTACAGATATCCATGTATCCCTCCGTTTAAATGATATATCGCCTTCTAACTGCTTTCCGCTACATGTTAGGTGGTTAGCTACAACCATACAGTTGTTGATACACATATTTACCAGTGCTCTGCCGTGGTTATTGACACTATAATCCTTTACCCCGCTGTACTCATATAAGTCACCATTCTGATCCGTGATGCGCGGCTCTCCAACCCTTGCGTTCAAATCTCCGATTGCGATCACTTTCCCGGGTCCCACAGTGTGAGCAGCAAGTGCACCTTAGTGTGATGGCTGGTAATACGGTGAATCCTCTGGAGGTATGTACAGTACACGCCACCCAGCTTGAGGCTCGGTGACCCCGACATCACCACCCAGATCTGGCCTTCAGTATCGGTGCCTACACAAGAGATGTTTTCTGGTAATATGCAGCTAACAAGCATCACTACTCCTCCTCTCTGATGGTCTTCCTTTGATACATTGGTATAAACATTAAATCCAGATACACTCAATTAGAAATATTTCTTTGTTTCTAATAGCCAAACTATGTCGAAATTGAGAACAAATTTCAAATTATTTAGTTTTTGAAGTTTATCCTTAAGTCCGGCGATGTTCCATGAACACAATTTTAACTTGTAAACGGCGTCATGTTGTCTACTAGTTAGAAGAAACGAGGTAAATACCTGTGTATGATGACGCCGTCCCTCCGCATCACTCGATTCTTTCAATCATAATATATTCACTTAAACGTTTTCAGGTTTCTCCTTTTCTTCCCGTTCCGAAAACTTAACTACTCTCCACCCGTTCTGATCTCAATGGCAGCTGGACTCGTTTTGTGTCAACTAAGATCTAGACCGAAGCAACTACATCACTAAATTATGAACGACTAAATTACAACTAATTATTTTTTTTTTAAGGAAATAATACGGTAATTACACAGACCCTCATCAATAATTATTTTAGAATATTTATCATGAAGGAATCTTTAAACAACTTTATAAGAGTGTAACTATATTGAGTAGTTGTTTATTTGTGTTCAACTCAAGGTTTACTGTTGTCTTTTGAGTAATATTAAGCAACTCACTAGCCAATTAGCATATAGAATAACCACTAATGATTACCACCAACCGAGGGACTTTCGAGTCAAAGCTCATACGGGTGAAATTCTCGTAGTTACTGCTTGGGATATAGTTTGAGTGTGTGTGTGTGTGTGTTAGCCACTTATGAAGAGTGAAGGTGCTGAGTGAATGTACTTTGTGGAGAGCGTATGTATCCTCGCTAGTTGTGAGGTCAGTGTACTCTAAAGGGCTACACTCTACGGGGCTACAGTCTATGGGTCTACATTCGACGGGGCTACAGTCTATGGGGCTACACTCTACGGGGCTACAGTCTATGGGTCTACACTCTACGGGGCTACAGTCTATGGGGCTACATTCGACCGGACTACACTCAATGGGGTTACAGTCTGTATTTTGACCGGGTACAAGTGAAGTGTATTCTCAACAAGCCTATGTAAGTATCGGGTGCATATTGTACTACAAGCCACCTTACCTCCCTCACCACTATTTCCCTTAGTCTCACTCCCGTCTTTCTCATAATGGTCTTATATACAGTACAGTATTAGGAAGTAAATCTAGTACTTAATAAATATTTACATTTTTATAAACAAGGAAACTCTTTTTCTACTTCTCTTCTGCTTCTTTGTTTTACATCTCATTCTGTCTTTCCTTTGTGCTTTGTTATGTCACCATCGAATATATTTAACAATTACGTACATTTTTATCGCATCGTTATTCAGTTCACAAAGTCGTGGGGTGAGATGATATTCATTCATTAATTTTCTCATTCTGAAATTCTTTAAAGGTTTCTGATCCACCAGCAACGTGAAGCGAGATGCGGCTAACTCCAGACCACGGTAGGATTTCAGTATTTCCACCTTTAGACAAACGACTATGAACCTGTGCTTGGTCTGTCAACAATTCATAAGCAAAATATGTGTCCTGAGTGGATTTAACCCGCCCTTCCGAGACACTGAAGGTCTCTGTGCAGTTTTGACTCCATTTTTTACTTTCATAACTTGAGTAAACATAAAGATGTGAAACTCTGGTGTACAAGATGGTGACAAGTGGACGTGTTATACGTCGTAAGTAGTGAGGTTCACGGTTGTCTTTAGATGTTGCTTATGTACCCTGAACGGTGGTACAATGAACTAATAGAGGGCATCGTGAATTACTGCTACTGACAAAATTTTAGTTTCTATTTGACGTTTGCAAGTGGAGGATATACTGTAAACAACTAATGTAAAGTCCCTTTCAGTCGTGCGTTTACAGGTGCTAATCAGATTTTGTGCAGTGTGGCAGCCCTGTGTTTGTTTACATTGGCCAGAAGGAAACTCGCAATCGTAAGCATACTATGGAATCAAAGTAAAACAATACTAAAACAAATATCTCAATACTATTGACTTGTGGAATGTTTATATGACGAGCCCCTGTAAACGTACTAGTGAAGGGGACTGTACCTAGGCTATATGACGAGCCCCTGTAAGCGCACTAGTGAAGGGGACTGTACCTAGGCTATATGACGAGCCCCTGTAAACGTACTAGTGAAGGGGACTGTACCTAGGCTATATGACGAGCCCCTGTAAACGCACTAGTGAAGGGGACTGTACCTAGGCTATATGACGAGCCTCTGTAAACGCACTAGTGAAGGGGACTGTACATCTAAACGTCGAGTGTAGGCGTTCTCTAATTATCTAAATCAACAAACCAGTAAAAACTGAGTCTTGTTGTTCACATTCTTATACAAGTTGATGGACTGATGTCATTACCAATCTATTTACACACTTAAAGATCTTATTTATTGAAGCGTATTAATAACAGTATAACATTAACGTCAAGGTATTGCCCCACTAAGACCTCAACAGTATTTACGTAAGCATCGTGGACACTTAGATCGGTGCTAAATGTGTGGAAATTGTATAAATGAAAAAAATAATAGACATATAGACAAAATATACTCACATAATGCTTACTCGTCCCTGGTAAGAATACGTATTAATTCCCAGGAGAGTTGTCGTGTTCCCTCGATGATTGAACACAGAAACAACGACACCTGTAATGCCTTAATATTGTGAGAACTTGTGATGGTGTGCAGTAACTGTACAGCATCCATGATAACTTTGTATCTCTTTACCGTAACTCGTATACAAACTTACGAATATGATTAAAACGGGAATATTTCAATCTTTGCATTATTTTTTTAACACACTAGTCACGGGAGATCTTTTTTTTTTTTTTCATGACGATATAATTAGTCTGGTAATGTCCGGGTAAGAGTGGAGTAGGTTTTGTGGTCCCCTGGTGGCGGGCCGTCAGCTGGTCAGCACGGAGGGGACACTCACCCCTCTGTAAACACATTAACTTACCTTAAAAATATAAATATGTATTAAAAAAAAAAAAACTTTGCCAAGAACACGAACTCACCTTAAAAACTTAGAAAACTATCTGTCGTGTGTGTGTGTGTGTGTGTGTGTGTATAACATTAAAAAAGAAATAGACTAACATGCCAAAAGAAGATAATATCAAAATGCACACTGTATAAATAACACACTAACTTTACATCTTTCAGTAGACCAATAGTAATAAAGTTAGGAGCGCCATTACCAACGCCAATAACCAGTGAGTGATGACTTAACGTTGGAGAGTGAGTCAACACACCGTGAAGGAACACACTTTAGACCAGCAGTGTTTAGTTATGTTGCCAAACCGTTACTTTTAATACGATAAAAAAAGCGGATATGTTTTAATATAACGTCACATTATACATCTATAGTACATCATATCTCAACAAGACGATACTAACCTAACCTAACTTAACTTAACTTAACCTAACCTAACCTAACCTAACCTAACCTAACCTCTAAGGCAAGCAAGGAGTTATTTTCCTCAGAGCCTCATGTCATCACCCAGTTGTCTAGCGTCGTGCCAAAACTGAAGAAGAAATAACTACTAGTGAGGCTCTATCAGCTGTCAGTTCTCTTCTTGAGTTCTGCCAAACTTAAGCTTCATTTTTTATATTAGATCATTTGTGTATCATTAAATGCCAATATAAACAGCCAAATTCGATCCACGGAATAAAGCCTAAAACAAAACACTTTAAGGTACGGGTTGCATCAAGGAATATTATTTCCCGAACAATCCAGCCAACCTAAACATCATTTCCTAGCAACACATGAACTTTATTGAGTGTTTGACGCTATAACGTATTACTGAGCTTCACCAACTGGGGAGGGGGTAGCCTTTATCCTAGTATTCATGGATAAAAAATAAACTCAGAGTTATATTGATTTTATTACTGATGATCATTATTTTCATGATTCCTTAAAGTACTTCGTCAGCTAAGGTGTTTAAATGCGTTTATGAGATTATAATTAATAAAGATATATCCTTATGGTGTACAGATTATGTAGTTAGGGTGTTACCACTCCGTCTCAACAACGAGGGTTCATAAGGTCAGTTATAAACTAGTCCAACGGCATTAAAAAATTAGGAGAGATGGGACTCGGTGTTGTATTGTTTCTTGCTGGTCTGACCGTTAAGTGCTGCGGTTATTACAGCCGTAGAGTTGTTAATTTGACCGCTTCCTCTTGTTTTGTTTTCACTTTCCACACTTCTTCATCTCGTTCACTTCTCCATCTTGTTTTCTTGTTCTTCTTTCCTTGTTTCTTAACTATAAAGAGGGTGGCTAAGCTACGACCCAAGAATAGAGACTTAACTACAAGGAGGTTCTCTGAGAAACAAGGAAAGAAGAACAAAAAAGAACAAGAAAACAAGATAGATAAATGTGGAAAGTATAGACAAAAAAACAAAAAGCACAAAAAATCTAGAGGAATCTGTATTGGCGGACGCGTGGGTGATAGTACCTGGTTGTCCCACACGTACAAATCACAGACCCCCCAGCCCCAACACTTCGCTGTACGTCCACATGCGCTGACACTGGAGTTTTTGTACGCACGGCTTCACTGGAACGGTGTCCCATCTCAGTGGAACCGTCTTGGGTAATTTGTGGAGGAATCCAACTAGAGTCCAGGTGGATTTTTCGTCTCGTTTCCCTATATCTTCTGGTCCAGTTAGTTCCTATGTTTATCACGGCGTGGGAGATGATTCCCCAAGTCGAGTTATCGACGAGATTGACGTCCAACTAAACAGGGATGTAACTCTATTTTATCTGTGCAGCCTGCCTTCAGTTACCGAAGGTCACCACTCGGCCGGCGGACGATCTTCGTAATCTCCTTCAGGATGAGGGAGTTTAGCTTGTCAGGGAGGAGTAGAGGTTGGAGGAGGATAGAGCGCCACGGTCTTCACACCTCTCCCAAATGATACGGTGCCTGCACAATGCACATCGGCACCTCAGCTACCCTGGGAGATTGGAGCGCCTGAACTTGCCTAGCTTATACTACAGACGGGCAAGGGGCGACCTAATTGAGGTGTATAAGCATCTCAAGTGTTGTGACGGCACCGAGTGTGAGCTCTTTCAAGACCAGACTTGACCAACACTGGAGCAGGTTCGGGTACATTCAGGAGCCGGTGTAGGCCCAGTACTTGCCAACAGTGCGTAACAGAGACGTGACCGATCGCCCAAGCTGCTAACAAGCCGATCAGTGGTGAAGAGGATAAAAGTAAAGTAAAAGTTATTAATGAAATCCAAATTCAAGTGGGTCCCCAGAGGGAGAAGTTCAATTCTAACGTCACCAAGCTCAGTTAATTGTTATGATTCCTTTCAAAATAACAATTAGTCAAGAGTGCATAAAAGTTGGGGTAAGACACACATAGAGAATGAGTGGTGGAATTATAAACAGATGTGCGATGAAACACAGTAAGCCCGGAGAACCATTCCTTAAGAGAATAATTTAGGTTTACATAATATTATTCATTAAGAACCACGTCAAACACACGATGAGTCAATAACCCAAACAAACATGAAAAACAATAAAACTAAAAAAAAAAAGAAGATATTTAAACTAAATAGATAACTAACTAAAACTAGGAATATAATACAATAAAACTAGCGTAAGGTAAACGCCAGAAATAACGAGGATTCCTGGACAACACTTACTGTAGTATCTAATTAAAAAGTAATTAATTTTTTCGTGTTTTTTTTTTTAACAATTGGGAGGTTAAACCGTTAACAACTGCGGCTGCTGTACGGCAACGGTAAATTAATGGCAGTGTTCAAGCTCCGTACGTCAACGGGAAGGAAATAGAACAGGAAATGCAAACAGGTGTGGGAAATGACAAGTCAACAGATCAACAACAGGAGGCTTATGTCAGGAGAGGCGGAGTGTTCGATATAGCACCCATTCATGTCTTCTGGGTCGCTGTCTTAGCCTTGAGCAGACACAATCTCCCCAACTCCGATTTTGTATTTAAATCCACAGCTGGAATAAACGAAGAACTGTCGACTGCAGAACCGATCATACTTATCTTCTTGTGTACAGACATAAAAGCTTGAACTACCCTAACCACATTGAGTGAGTGAGGAGTCGTAACTTAAAAGATAGAAATATGACTTAATTTCTATATCTAGCTTTTTGTTATAGCTTTAATAATATCGCCAAATACCTTCTCATCATCACTATTACAGAAACAACGTCCAGTCCAGGATAGCAATCTACTGTAGTGTTGTGAGTTATAAACAGTATTGAGGGCCTTGTGGATTTGAGACTGTTGCTGTGAGTATTACATGAGCTCAGAGTTGTAGAAAAGCTTGAGTGTTCTGCCGCTACAACGATATTAATGAAGTCAATAAACGCAAGTGATATTTTTTGTGGCCCTTGTTTGATGCAGTGCGGACTTTTCATAATCCTTTTCTGGGATTATGAAATGTCCGTGTTCATTTCTTGTAATCCAACTGTATTTCTCAAACTTCCTCAGGAGACAGTGATTTCTCCAGTGAGTTTCACCGTGAGTAGCTTCCTCTCTCTGGTGAATAATTTACTGTATACTTCCATTCATTCAAAGGACCTTACGCAATGGTAAGTTTCCCATCCTTCTCTCACCCAGTCAGTCATATAAGAACGAATTTCTCTGGGTTGCTTAAGCTAATATACAAAGACAGATTTTCAGGATAATTTTTCTTCTAGTTGCAGCATCATAAAAATAGTGAGTGACTGGTCGACACAGATTAATAGGGTGTCAAAATTGCTCTGAGACTGCAGATGAAAAGATAGGTAAGTAGATACACACACCAAAAAATTATTAACAGTATGTCCATTCAACCTTAGGATAGCCCAAGAAAGCCGCTAGAAACTTTTTTTTTTATTTGGATCCTACAGGTATTTATATTTTCTTCGTCAGTTAAGGAAAAAAATTAAGAATCTGTGAGAATCTAAAATACCATACGAGTAAGCCAGAGTCGTTGTCATCCTCCACCACGCAGAGAATAACAAACAAACCTTAGTTGCTCTTTCTCTCAACACTGACGCTCGTGGCAACAACCGCTTCTTTTGCCCACATGAAAAAAACAAAATCCCATTAGTTTAGGTTAGGTGGAATTATCTCCTACACCGACCTAAACCTCTGTGTGTGTGTGTGTGTGTGTGTCCTTACGTGACAAGTAGGCTGTTTCTTGTCAACTCAGAGCTGGTTTAATCTTACATTACTTTCCGGTTGACTTGGTATTTCTGGTTACGTTGTATCCGAACTGCCTGTCAACCATTTAAGAAAATTTACTAGAGAATAGGTTAGGTTAGGTTTGTCAAAAAATGTCGTAGAACCGATTATTACCAAAACAAATCCTATTTTCCTCTTTCCTCCACACATTTTAGTTCATTACATTGATAACGTAAACACCTTATTAATTACCTTTTATACTTAGGTCACAACACATAGTAAATAATGATCTTCGAGTATGGAAGTAAAATATACAGTAGTCAGGTATTTACAGCATCCATCACCCTCATAATGACTCAGTATTATAATGCACGGGGCACAAGCCTCTAATTCACAATATAGACTAATACTACGTGTCTTAAGATTTGCCACGGAATCCACACAGAAGCAAAAGACACGAGCCTATGTTGGCGTCCTAGGCGGTATAATGGTTCTGTCAACATCAGGGGAAGGCGTCAAGTATTCAAGAAGTTTTTTTTTTCTTGTTAAAGTTACAAATTCACAAAACATATGTATGTATTTTCTAATGTGGAAATGTGGAGATTAAATATCAACTTAAGATTCAACATTAAGTTATGATGTATTGCATGAGTCGGCTCTGAATAATGAAAGCTGAAGTTCTTTGCTGGAAAATCCTAAAATTGTTTTCTCGGGGATTCTAAGTTGTTTTCAAGGGATTTTAAGATACTGTCGCAGCTACCCTTAAAGCTTGTCCCAATAGCCTAAAATTACGAGCCAGGATACAAGAGAAATATACTTTACATCACCCTGCCATCCATGCTTCTCGCAGTCATGTGCCATAAGTTTTCTCGCGTTCAGCAGTTACTTCTCTTTACCACCGTCGCCCAGAACTTTATCAACGTACAGTACTTTCCTTTACATAATAGTATATTAACTGTTCTTGAGAATCACTTTCATTGAAATGTGACTATGATGATTAATTCACAGGAAACTCATTACTCTTCTCCATTCTGAAAGTGAGTTCCACACTCATGTTCAGTTAACAAGCAGGAGTGACCAGGGATCGAGCCCGAGATCCCTCCCTATAGCAGCACCACCCTACTACTAATGTACAGTATATCAGTCTGACCATATCACAAACTTTCAGATAATAAAAATTTTCTAAATAGTTTTTCACATATTTCTCGGTTAAAGGTTAGTAACTAATACAAAATAAATATAAGCAAATTTCCCGGAAAAAAAACAAATGATTAAATGTAAACTGGCAACTATATGGAAAGGTGAAGCCTGTATACGCCATCATGAGTGTTGCCTCGTGCCCAATCTTACCTGAGTACAAGGATCATCCCCTATCAATTACCCATTCCCTCTCTCTCTACGCCTTGCCAGGTCTCATGCTGCTGGTTAGGGTGTGTCAATTTAGGGGGTGAACTGGCTAAATTGAAAATCGAGTAATTTGGTAGCAATTTATTGTAGTCTTTAAGCATGCAAAACAATATTCTGGTATAAATTTTTTTTTATAATAAGTCCTACCTACATCAAATGGATTGTTAAATGTACATATTTGTGAATTTATAACATAACCAGCGTTTGCACACATGTTACTGTTTCAAGTTTCAAATTATTATATTTTATTATCCGTAGTCTATTTGAAAGTAACCAATGCCTTCATACTCTCTTTGCTTTGGTTTCTTGTCATCAGTAGTCTGCTTGCTATTTGTGCTTTGATGTAACCTTCTCGCCTCTCGTGGCTGTAAACATGGCCCGCTGCTTCTGTGACCATTTTCACACATCTCTCCACACTTTGAGTGTGGGAAGGCCACTTCGGCACCTGCATTGGAGTCTCTTTAAGGTTTCTCAATTCTTGGCTAGTTAGACTTGTTGTCAATGGTGGCTCTAAGACTTCCAAACTCAAGTCAACCAATTCTGACAATTTGGTGGCATTGACGTTTATTGGGGGAACTTTTCTTGAATGAAACGAAGTCTCCCAACTGGTCGTCATCTATTAGCGTTCCTCTAATCTTTAGAATGACTTCTACAGCCTCGGTTCGGAGATTGGTACATTGACTGCAAAGCATTGCTTGCAAAACTGCTTCTGATCGAGCATACCAAGCGGACCTTCTTGCCACAGGTAACACGATGTCCCTCACTACCTTCCTCTGTGTTCTTACTAGCTGCAATTGAAACAAAAGGTGATTGGGCCCATCCACCCACATAGGATTAAGTTTCACACTAAACCACTGGGGAAGATAAACTCCAATAATAAATTCAACAATTAACCTCAAATTCTTCAGCACTTTGCCCTTCAATTCGTGTTTGGAAATCCAAATCCTGCAGAAACGAAGAGCTGTAGTTAACCAACGGCTGTGACTGACAGGTCCAATCTCCAAGAGAGCCAATGACTGAGGCACTTCTCCTGATCTTATTGCTTGGGCAATACGATAAGCATAGGATTGATCTGTGCTGAGATCTTTGATGACTCCTTCAGACAACGCCGGAAGGGGAGGGCCAACTTCGACCTTTGGAAAGGTTGTATTTATTTCTAGTTGTGTTGCTTCATCCAGCATGATGCCAAGGGGACCTGACCACTTGTTGTTGCTCTTTGTAGGACCATCAAGTTCCTGGATGAGATGACGAAGAGGTAGCTCGCCTGTATGTAAATCACATACAATCCAAACAAGTCTTCTTCCTAGTTTTTTCTCTAAATGCGTCATTACACCCCCCTGCCATCCGGTGTTCACTGCAGTTGAATCTCCACCAACAGCCTGCAGTGAACTGCCAAGTCCTCTCTCCTAAACCCAACATAAAATATGATCAGCAATGACCTCTGCATGTTTCTTCCCTTCTACTTCAGTTTCGGGAGCAAAGTGAAACAAAAACCGACCACCAGGCTCAGAACAGACAGAGTAGTGTTCTTCTTTGATGAGACCTGGACACTTTCTGTTCACTCCCTCTACTTCTAGCAAAACTTTTGTGTCATCTATTCTTCCATCAAACAAAAGACAGGAGAGCCCTCCCTCGCTTAAATCTTTTTCATGCTGATCAGATATTTCCTTCATTATTTTTTCTTGTGCTCTTCTAATTTTATTATGATCTATCACCAAAGATACATCCTCTCGGCTGATGAGGCCTGCATCTATCCAAGCGGCAGTTGCAATTTCTGCAGCCTCACGAAGTCCAGCATGGTGGCGAATACTAGCTAAAGCAATGTTTGAAATATTTCTTGTGTTGTATTTCATTTTCTTTGGTAAAGGTTCAGATGGCTCTTTGGAACTATCATCTGATGTTGCTTCCTGTTCATCAGAAGAACTATCAAAGAAGTGATAAACATCTTGACACAGCTCTTCCTCTCTTTGGATGGCTTCTTCACTCTTCATTTTCTTCTTTTGTTCCCTCTCTCGGATTTGTTCTCTCTTCTTGGCATTAGCAATCTGCTTCTTTGTTTCTGAATAATCTATTGAACCCATTTGCATACTTCCTTGGCCTTCTGCCTTTGTCCTCTGTGCCTTTATAAATTCAAGCTCTAAAACAGGGATCTTCTTTTCACGAGGACAACCACAATCAATGTGGGAATTATTTTCTCTCTTACCTGAGTGAGAACAGTTGGATTCAGAACATAATTGTATGGAGCACTTGCAGGTCAAAATGTCAAACAGAGTATCAAGTGTGTGCAGAAATTCATTTTTCCTGGCCAAGTTTCCTTTACCAAGTGATGTTTCAACTGCTTTGTGCCATAATTTCGTTAGTTTTAGCTCAATAGTTCGACACTGATTAATCACAGGTGGTTTGAATAGTGCATTAGCTTTTGTCCATTGATGCAGAAGAGGGACTATCATGTCATTTATGAGTTCTTTGTCTGTATAGTTCCTTCTGTCCTTTGCATTTTTTTCTCGAAGGAGTAACCCTAATCTTAGCATGTCTTTCACTGTTGGAAGTTCTGATACAGGAAGCTCCTTCCCTTTACCAACTAGCAGGCTCAAGTGGTTTGACAACTGACTTCTTGTCTTCAATTTTGACATCTTCACACTATCTGACAAATAGAAAAATATTTCAATGTTTCATAATTCAATTGTTGTTTCAAAAAATATCAATTTGTTTATCAAAAATGCTGTAACAGAAATAACATAATAATTTCTTAGAACATAATGTTTTATACAATGATATAAGTAACTGCGACAATCAATATGCCCTACTTACAATAATTAAAATGTAGAATTCGTCTGGTAGAGTAGGTGCAAGTGCAATGAGAGCAAACCACCGTCTATGATATCTAGAAGGAGAGTGAGCCGGGCGCCTTATCCTCATGCTTGGTACAAGTCAAAACAAGAATTAAACTGTCCCACACGGAGAGCCTGTTCATGTTCATGTTCTGACATGCATATTGTACACAAGCTATAGAACCATAAAATACTCCATAATCCATATGCTTACATGAGATTATTTAATATCAAGTGAATAATTCTAATCAAGTCTCATTAATTTGTTGAAATACTGATATTTGAAACTTTAAGGTATAATTGATGTAGGTGAGGGTTATTTCAATTCATTTTTGTTTGCTAATCTCAAGTTTAGACATAAAGAGGCACAATATTTTGACTACCAAATTTGATTTTTAACATGTTGACAAAATTGACACACCCTACTGTTCATTTATATGTTGGTTTTCTTATTAATCCTTTACAGTGTATGTGTTTGTGTGTGTGTGTGTGTGTGTGTGTGTAACTTATCAATTCAGTCATTAACTTAGAGCAACAGTCACCATAGTAGATACGTGAACTAGTTAGCTTTGTGGTAAACTTGTGGTCAGAAGGAGCGGCTGTCAGTCCACATAACAGTGCTGTCAGCTCGGAGAGTGACAGCTCCCACTACCTGAAGCACCAGTGTTATCAGAAGGAACAGCAACACTACTTAAGAGAAGTAGAAACAAGCACCACTACTAGTACTCACAGTAGTACCACCGTCACTACCACCACTAGTCCTCACAGTAGCACCACCACCACTAGTACTCACACTACCACCACCACTACCACCACCACTACCACCACCACCACTAGTACTCACAGTAGCACCACCACTACCACCACCACCACTAGTACTCACAGTACCACCACCACCACCACCACTAGTACTCACAGTAGCACCACCACCACTAGTACTCACAGCAGCACCACTACCACCACTAGTACTCACAGTAGCACCACCACTACCACCACCACCACTAGTACTCACAGTAGCACCACCACTACCACCACCACCACTAGTACTCACAGTACCACCACCACCACCACCACTAGTACTCACAGTAGCACCACCACCACTAGTACTCACAGCAGCACCACCACCACCACTAGTACTCACAGCAGCACCACCACCACCACTAGTACTCACAGTAGCACCACCACCACTAGTACTCACAGCAGCACCACCACCACCACTAGTACTCACAGCAGCACCACCACCACCACTAGTACTCACAGTAGCACCACCACCACTAGTACTCACAGCAGCACCACCACCACCACTAGTACTCACAGTAGCACCACCACCACTAGTACTCACAGCAGCACCACCACCACCACTAGTACTCACAGTAGCACCACCACCACTAGTACTCACAGCAGCACCACCACCACCACTAGTACTCACAGTAGCACCACCACTACCACCACCACCACTAGTACTCACAGTAGCACCACCACCACCACCACCACCACCACTAGTACTCACAGTAGCACCACCACTAGTACTCACAGTAGCACCACCACTAGTACTCACAGTAGCACCACCACCACTAGTACTCACAGTAGCACCACCACCACTAGTACTCACAGTAGCACCACCACTACCACCACCACCACTAGTACTCACAGTAGCACCACCACTAGTACTCGCAGTAGCACCACCACTACCATCACCACCACTAGTACTCACAGTAGCACCACCACCACTAGTACTCACAGTAGCACCACCACCACTAGTACTCACAGTAGCACCACCACCACCACTAGTACTCACAGTAGCACCACCACCACTAGTACTCACAGTAGCACCACCACCACTAGTACTCACAGTAGCACCACCACCACCGCTACCACCGTTAGCACTCACAGTAGCACCACCACTAGTACTCACAGTAGCACCACCACCACCACTAGTACTCACAGCAGCACCACCACCACTAGTACTCACAGTAGCACCACCACCACTAGTACTCACAGTAGCACCACCACCACTAGTACTCACAGTAGCACCACCACCACTAGTACTCACAGTAGCACCACCACTAGTACTCACAGTAGCACCACCACTAGTACTCACAGTTGCACCACCACCACTACCACCGTTAGCACTCACAGTAGCACCACCACTAGTACTCACAGTAGCACCACCACTACCACCACCACCACTAGTACTCACAGTAGCACCACCACCACTAGTCTCACAGTAGCACCACCACCACTAGTACTCACAGTAGCACCACCACCACCACTAGTCTCACAGTAGCACCACCACCATCACCACTAGTACTCACAGTAGCACCACCACCAACCCTCTCCACTACCATCACCACCACATTTACCACCATCACAACCACCACCCTGTCACCACTATAACCAGCCACCATCACCTGAAATACCACCACCACTAGCACCCAACCACACCACAACTACCACCATTACCATAACTATCATCATCGCCACCACAACTAATAATACTTTAATGTTCTTTATATAATTTTAACGAAGATGAAAGATAAATAGAGACAAGTATATAGGTTAGGTTAGGTTAGGTTAGGTTAGGTTAGGTTGGTCGTATAAGCGGTATCTCTCTCTCTCTCTCTCTCTCTCTCTCTCTCTCTCTCTCTCTCTCTCTCACTAGTTACTTCTGCAAGGAGTCCACAGGATTTCTAATAGGAGACCATTTACTTCACATAACAATCTAAAAGTGAATAATGAAATATGTACAGTAAAACATCTGGCAGTCGTGTGTGTGTATGTGTGTGTAACAATTTCATATATATATACAAACTCTTTTCATATCTGTGAGAAAGCCATTTTGTTCTCTACCAGCAATTTGAGATCAAGTTAAAGACATAATCACACGCTTAATATTGCAAAGGATTCAATAATGCAGGTAATTTTGCAACACTTACCTGGTCATAAAAACAGCAGGAATCTTTTAAACGTAGTGGGTAAAGATGTTAATTACCCTAAGAGTGGAGAATAATCAAAGGGTAAAGGCTGAGGTAATTCAGTGTTGTGGTGTTATAACTGTGAGCAAACGATAAACGACTGCCTGTGTGTAGTACAGACCAAGCAGGCGATGGTTAGGTTAGGTTAGGTACTGTACTGTACTGTTACTGTACTGTTACTGTACTGTACTGTACTGTTACGGTACTGTATGGTTACTTACTGTACTGTACTGTTACTGTACTGTACTGTACTGTTACTGTACTGTACTGTACTGTTATTGTACTGTACTGTTACTGTACTGTACTGTTATTGTACTGTACTGTACTGTACTGTACTGTACTGTACTGTACTGTTACTGTACTGTACTGTTATTGTACTGTACTGTACTGTGTAGTGATGGGGTGTCAGACCACAGCTTACATCTCAGAAACAGTCCAGACTTGACCCGACATTCGGGGGGTCAAGTGTAAGGGTAACCCTCGCGGCTGCCCAAGGGTTACAAATCAACCAGGCTCCCCTCCACATGTCACACGGCCCCAACAAATATGTAAGACACACAGTGAGCAAAGGAGCCACCTGCGGCCCTTCCCCAATTTACACAAGGAACCTACAGTACATCCCAGACAAGGCCCAGACCTATCCTCACATTAATCAGGTAAAATGTAACCCTCGAGCCCAAGTCAAGGGGCCACAAATCAACCAGAGCCTCTCATGTCACACGGCCCCACCAACGGTGTTAACAGGCAAGCATTCATCTGAAGATTTCTCCAGAATATACAACAACTTATAGTCTCAGAAAAAGTCCAGACCTGACCCTACATTAGCGAGGGCAAATGTAAGGAGACCCTTCGCCGCCCCCCCCCCCCCCCCCCCAACCAGCTCAACCTGACGGCTGGTCTTCCAATATATAGGACGTCCTAGTCCTCCCTCAAGAGAGTGTGTCTTGTAACCAGGAAGGGCCAGCAACCAAGTCCCCAGTCCCGCCCGAGAGAAGCCCGCCACTAAGTGTAACGAAGTCTCAGCCGGGTCCATCGACAGAGTGCTGTCAACTCAACGTGTAACAGTAAGTGCTGGCTGTGTAGACGGTAGAAGTGCGGTGATCCCGAACCTCCCCAACGATCGACTTAGTGAAGTGCCCATTCTAATTGTGAGGTTAGGTTATACGAGAATACCATAGTCTATCATAAATTGTGTACGAACCCCCCCATTAATCTCCCCTATTGAACTAGTAAAATAAAGCTGTAACACGCATTGGTGTTCTATATACTACACTTGTACTGTGCCTGTGTTAATATGCAGTGTTGACATCACACCCTCGAGACACGCTACCATTTCCTCTCGCTATAATACTCTACTACTATAAACTCCTAGCTTACTTCTTCATGTGAGATTTTGTCTCATTACAACTGTACTGTTACTGTACTGTTACTGTACTGTACTGTTACTGTTACTGCACTGTTACTGTACTGTACTGTACTGTTATTGTACTGTACTGTTACTGTACTGTACTGGTACTGTACTGTACTGTACTGTAGTGTACTGTTACTGTACTGTACATGAAAGTGAAGAAGCAGAGACATATTTTTATGTCTGCGTCTTAACCAAAACAAAAATAGTAAAATATTCAGATGTGAAACTGGTTCTAAGTAATGGCAGTAAATCAAATAATATTAGGTTAATACTCCACAGTGTTAAGAGTTGTCCGTACTCACAGAGCCACACTGCCCTCACCTGGGATCACCACCATTACCTGCAAAGAACACAGACGTATTGTTAATTGTTCAAATATATCCCTTATTTCAGATAAATCCATGAAGCTAACCTAACCTAACCTAACCTAACCTAACCAACTTAGACTCGTCTTACAGATTCCTACATTATAATATACAGTAATTGCCTTTAGCTTAAGAAAAATAATACAGTTACAGGTGCTAAACGTCGCCGATAAATTGAAGGACTTAAGTGAACCAATTACCAGCGTCCCATAATTCAATTTAAGTGAAATATATACAATAGAAACTACTACTACTAGCCACACCTTCGCCGCCATTTCATTACCTAAATACTAAATATCCTAATACATAAGTAGCTATCCTAGCCGTGTTGACCCGCAGATCTATGCGGCATTCAGTGACTGTTGCCTCATAGTCAATATCTGCAACTAATACTACTACCACTACTATTTTTTTTTTTTTTTTTTTTTTTTTTAACGTGGCCTCCAGCCTCCCCCAATAGCCACACCTTCGCCACCATTTATTTACCTTAATATTAAATATCCTAATACATAAGAAGCTATCCTATCTGTGTTAAATTAGTTGAGCCGCAGATCCATGCGGCATTCAGTGACTGTAGCCTCATAGTCAATATCTGCAGCAGTTGTCGGAGTAGGGGCAGAAGCTCTCGTTCCCCTGAGGCAGAGCAAAGGTGACCGAAGGAGAGAGAAGGACAGTCGACATCTCATCCAGGCTGTGACGTAACTTCTGGGCTGCTGCTTCTGTTCGGAGATCAGCTCCGCGAGTCTGGCGTAGAAACATCTTGCACTTGGGCCCATCCCACCAGAGGCTGTGAACACTAAAGGAGTGAAGCTGCCTTGATCAACATTTTGAATTCTCTCCCCATATGCCCTTCTCTTGTCGTTCTCGTTCCTCCTATGCGCAGCATCGAGAGCTAGGTTACGGTGACAAACGGCCATGGGATCAAAAATCCTGATGTCGAAGAAAGCTCGCTGTCCCCGCGTCCAGAATCCTCGAGCACTGACGTCCACACGGGCTTCGTTAGATGTGTTTGAAGTCCTGTGTTGGAGGATCTCGCCATCCAGTGGAAGGAGGGTCGGTTCTACCATGACGTCGCGGCAGATTTCCTTCAACATATTTGCTGTGAGATCCCTTACCTCGTCATGCCTCATGCATATAAAGCCCCCCTTCTTGCAAACCATGGCGTGATCGCCATCATAGGAATAGCCACACACGCATTGGGAGGGCAAACCATCTACTGGCCAACCGTACCTTAGAGCAATGGCATCTGTAAATTCTTGTTTGTTAAGGCTGAAACCATTTGCCCTTATCGGTAACGTAGTTAACCAGTTCGAGGCGCCCACCTCCTGCGCTATAGCTACTTTTTTTGTCAAATTTTCTGGAACCTGCAGCAATAGTTGCTGCAACATGTCATTTTGGCAGTGCTGCCGATCTGTTGTAATGGACCTACGGATCTTATTAACTTCGCTGGTGTCCACTTCCCCTGTTGCATTCTGGGCTATTATGTGGTCAGTGAGGGCTGCCGTGAGCTTAAGTGAATTTTGATGTTCAGAGTCAGCAATCTCCTCTGGATTAGTTAGTCCCATCCCTCCCAGTCTTGGTGGAAGTGCAAGAAGTGTTCTTTCTACTGGGGTTAAGTCGTGGTGTTTCACTAGTGTGGGAATGAACTTGACACTGATTGCTTCTTCCAAAGGGTGGAGGAGGGGTCGGATCTCAGGGATGGTACGCATCAGGTAGTTCCAACGATGCTTGACTCCATGTGTGAATGCTGCAAAGGCCGCATGTGGCTCTGTGTTAGCAATCTCCGATAGAGCATGGATTTCGCTAACCCACTCATTCACCTTTCCCCCTACGTACTGGGTCTTGAAGTCCGTAGTGCCAATTACTGCGCCTAGATGTCTTTGGCCGTCCTTAGTTATTTTGACCTCACTTTCGCCGAAAACCTCCACAGCCCGATCATAATGATCTGGCTTCACGATGAGGAAGGATTTGCTGGCGTTTGGGTGGTACCCTATTTGTAGACCTCGGGATGTTACCAGGTCCCACCACTTTTTGATGTCCTCCACTTTTCCTGCTCCTGTGAGGTCATCAGCATATACCACTTGTTTGACCCGAGTTGTTTAATACTTTATCTCTTGTTGGAGCACTGATAGGCCAATTGCATACATTGCCATTGCAACGGGGTCCCCCTGTGTTGTTCCCTCGGTCGACTGTAGGATGGTATCACCTCGTAGAGCCTTGTTGTTTACTATGTAGAGGTCTGAAGGATTCCTATACGAATTTTCAACATACATCGCAAAGCTAGGACACTTGATCTTGATGTTGTGCAGTGCCGCCTTGCGGTTAAGTATGTTGAATGCGTTTGAAGCATCCACCAGGAGAACGGCCTCACAATCACGCTGCTCTACTACTACTACTTCTAAAAATAATAATAATAATAATGATAATAATAATAATAATAATAATAATAATAAATACGAAGATGTGTAATAATAATAATAATTGACGGTTTATTGAAAAAGTTCTGCAGCCCGAAGGCTGAAAATATACATTGGACATAAATGACTTATTACATACATTGGTGGTTTAACAAAAGCTTTCATTAGAGAAAGGTGAAGGAACATACAGATTATTGTAGGTGTTGAACAGCAAACTCGTAGTGTAGTAACTCCCTCCCAGATGGTGTTATGCGGGGCCTCACGTGGTGTAGTAATTCCCTCACAGATGGTGTTATGCGGGGCCTCACGTGGTGTAGTAATTCCCTCACAGATGGTGTTATGCGGGGCCTCACGTGGTGTAGTAATTCCCTCACAGATGGTGTTATGCGGGGCCTCACGTGGTGTAGTAATTCCCTCACAGATGGTGTTATGCGGGGCCTCACGTGGTGTAGTAATTCCCTCACAGATGGTGTTATGAGGGGCCTCACGTGGTGTAGTAATTCCCTCACAGATGGTGTTATGAGGGGCCTCACGTGGTGTAGTAATTCCCTCACAGATGGTGTTATGAGGGGCCTCACGTGGTGTAGTAATTCCCTCGCAGATGGTGTTATGAGGGGCCTCACGTGGTGTAGTAATTCCCTCACAGATGGTGTTATGAGGGACCTGACGTGGTGTAGTAACTCCCTCACAGATGGTGTTATATGAGTGAGGTGTGGTCCCAGGTCTTCATATCGTGTGTGTGTGTGTGTGTGTCTACCTCTCCACTAGACTGGCAGGTTAAATAAATAAACGTACAAGTAGAAGAGTGAAGTGGCCACAGATTAATGGCCAAGAGTTTGTTTTTGACCTTGATAATGATAAACACACACACACACACACACACACACACCTCAGGAAAGTCCTATATATCGAGACTATGCGATACACAACCTAACCTAACTTTAACCTAATCTTAACCTAACCTAATATAATGAATGATTCAGTAATTCAAGGGAAAATTTACAATACGTCTCTCTCTCTCTCTCACGGGAACCTCAGGCCAGTAAACTCTCAGCCAATACCGTCACCAAGTACTGCCTAATCTGGATACATGCTCTCTCTATCTATCTCTCCTATCTATCTATCTATCTATCTCTCCTATCTATCAATCTATCTATCTATCTATCTCTCCTATCTATCTATCATCACAAGGTGCAGTCTGTCACCTTCCATTGTTTACATCAGGAATAATGGCGGCGCCGGATGTGAAGATGGCGGCGCCGGATGTGACGTCATAGAATTTGTGAGTCACTCATACCCACGACGCACTAAGACCCAGCCGCTCCAGTTAGACTGTCAGCTTCAGTCAGCCTGTTCGTTCCAGTCAGCCTGTCAGCTCCAGTTAGACTGTCAGTTCCAGTCAGACTGTCAGTTCCAGTCAGCCTGTCAGCTCCAGTTAGACTGTCAGCTCCAGTCAGCCCGTGTTACTCAACTTAGGACTACAATACAAAGTTATTATGAAATCTTTTGTTTAGGTTAGGTTAGGGTACCTTAGGTTAGGTTAGGTTAGGGTACCTTAGGTTGAGTACAAAGGTAACTTACGACACGTCGTAAAAACAGACAGACGGCTTAATTTTAGACCAGTTTCTTCTTGGTAGGTATAATAATAATAATAATAATAATAATAATAATAATAATAATAATTAACGGTTTATTGAAAGAGCTTGGCAGCCAGAAGGCTGAAAATATACAGTTACATATTTGGGGAATGGGTTACGAATTACAAATAATATACAAGTAACATAAGTGACACAAATAAGACATATAATAACTAGATGGGGAAAAGCTCAAACTACAGTTCATTTCAACATAGTGACAGTGCAAGAAGTAGTATTTACTGGGAGTGAATACACTGGTTTATTACAAGTTATTGATAATTTTTACAATGGTTGGGACTGGGCTGTTCTTATAGCGATCAGTTCGTGCACGTATGGGCTGGATGTGGTTGTGGTGTCGAACAGCAATTCTCGGGCTAGGGATCTCAGGTGGTAGCAGGAGCCGGTGTCGAGGATGGTGTAGAAGCTTCTTACCAAATTTGCAGATGAGGTCGTGGTGATGGTCAGTGAGAGTCGAAAGGGTCAGTGTGTTGAGCGCTTCTTGATATGTGGAGTAGGAAGAGGAGAGAATAATCTTGCATGCCTTCTTTTGCACTTTTTCTAGGTGTTTACGTTGTGTGGCATTTAGGGAGGAAGACCAGGTAGGGGAGGCATAGGTGAGCTTGGGAAGTATGAATGTTGTGTAAACACTGAGGAGCTCGGGTGCAGGAACTCCGAGGGACTTGAGTCAGCGGAGGAGGTGGAGACGGAAACTGGAGGATTTGACAACTTCACTGACGTGTGGTTTCCAATTTAGTTTGTTGTCTATGGTGACGCCGAGGAGCTTCGTGGAATCGTTGTGGTCAAGCACCAGGTTGTGGATGACAATGGTCGGTAGATGAGTGAGGCGGCCACTTACGAATAACGTGAATTACTGCCGCTGTACTGTACACCTAACTTAACCTAACCTAACCTAGCCTAGCCTAGCCTAACCTAGCCTAACCTAACCTAGCCTACTCTAACCTAACCTATAATTATATAAATGGGTTAATTACATCCTGAAACTTTCCACTAGCTATGAGGTAACATGTTCAGATTACGTGATAAGGTGCGCCCAAGGGAAGTCGCGTCACTTGGTGCTGAGTTAAGTATTTATGTGAACGGCTCTCTGGGCGGGTTACAGGCACTCTCTCTCAACACCTCACACCAACACGACGTATTTTTACAAGAGTTATTTAATATAGCCTCCGTCCTCATTTTAACACTCATAGTTACAATGATTTATAAGCTGCGGTGATATACACTTGGAACTGTATATAATTTATATTCTTAAGAAATACAGAGAAGACAGTTGGGTTTTTGCTAATAAAAAACCTAAATACTTTACATGTTCTAGCCCATTAACCTTTCAAGACTCAACGGTTAAGGGCCAGTTCAAACCTAACCTAACCTAACCTAACCTGACCTCACCTACCTAACCTAACCGGCAGACATCGTTATATCAAACTGTACTGGCAGACAGCATTATTTAATAAAACAAACAAACAAACAATATAAGAACGATAGCTACAAGTTTTTCCTGTTAGGTTAGGTTAGATCCTTCGCAGTGACAGTTCGGCATGACAAATTACACAAGTCACCCCTCTAACACACCAATCATAGAGAACGGCTAAGGCTAACACTGTTGTATGACTGTTTTATTCCTTGCTTTAAACTAAGAAGTTATCCATGGAAAGAATTTTATCTATCTAAAGTAGAGTATATAATAGGTTAGGTGCCGTGACTCAGGTGACTATAGACCTAACCGTTAGGTCTATAGTCACCTGAATCACGGCACCTAACCTGAATCACGGCACCTAACCTGAATCACGGCACCTAACCTGAATCACGGCACCTAACCTGAATCACGGCACCTCGCCTCCTCGCTATAACTAAATAACTTACTCCATGAATCAGAATCTATCTCCTCACCTAAATACTATCACCCATCCCCTATCCTCCTTCCTTCTCAACCTATCCACCCACCTACTCATTATCGTACTCTCTTAACCTCTCCCTTTTTTTCGCCACTCCTCCCTCTCCACCCTCTCCTCCCTCTCTTATTCATTACGTTCACTTGACGAAGGTCTTGGGTGTTCGAACATTGTACAAACTTGGTTCTCAAGGTCGTGATGTGGTGACGAGCCGAGAGAAAGGGAGGAAAAGGGGAGGGGGAGGGAGAGGAAGAGGGGGAGGGAGAGGAGAGGGAGTGGAAGAGGGAGAGGGACGGGGAGAGGGAGACAGGGGGACAATCAAGGTCAGAATAGATATTTATGATAAATATTTGGTAAACACTCCTCCCCTTTTAGAGCTGAACCATCTGCATTACTGTACACGAGCTTTCATTATCAACACACTATAAAATATCTACTTTAATCCAGGTCATTTGATTTATGCTTGGAAACAAAAATATGTAGATTCATAGTCGAGTAAATACTAAATCACCACAAGTTAAGTTTGTTCATAAATCACACCAAAGGAAATAAATTAAATGACTTATTTTATATTTCCCGAAGGTATGGTTTGAGCAGTCATCAGGGGGCATACTAGAAGTAAACACTATACAAGGTGGTTTTAGATTCTCTTCACCTTTTACTGAATCTTTTTTATGGTTTAAGAAATATAATTCAACATTACTACTCTGTAAGATGATTCATAAAGGCTCTAGTGCCCTGTAAATGCACTAGTGAAGGGGACTGTACCTAGGCTATATGACGAGCCCCTGTAAATGCACTAGTGAAGGGGACTGTACCTAGGTTATATGACGAGCCCCTGTAAATGCACTAGTGAAGGGGACTGTACCGAGGCTATATGACGAGCCCATGTAAACGCACTAGTGAAGGGGACTGTACCTAGGCTATATGACGAGCCCCTGTAAACGCACTAGTGAAATGGACTGTACCTAGGCTATATTACGAGCCCCTGTAAACGCACTAGTGAAGGGGACTGTACAAGCCTACACTATATGTATAAATACTTTGAGATCTATTATCGTTTAAGATGCATTGATTCAATACAAAACAATTATGCATCTATTTGCACGTAAACATACAACCAATGATGCCATATTATTCACATTATTCATTTTTATATGATTTTGTGTTATTATGCGCACACACACACACACCAAACAGGAAAAAAGGACCTCGAAGGATAGGTCCTTATCATGCAACAAGATGAGAACCGAGAGAGAGATGGTTTAAGTGTGTTTTGATAAGAGATGTGCTAGTGCCTGTGTATTTAATAGCCCACAAGTATCTGTAACCAGGTTATAAAAGAGTTATTGACAGCTACGGCGGAATACTGGTGGCAAACATTAACAGGAAGACATTTATCTAGCTGATTCACTCATCTTCATCACCAACGATAGACAATAAACTATAAAATGCTGAAAATCTCCATTATTAATCTAACCACAGTTGATGACAAGTGAAAACGACTCATGGTTCACCTGCTTGAACCTCCGACCTGAGAACCAACATTAGGCGGGGCTGGGTGGCTAAGAGAGTGGGGAAATGAGGGGCGTGATGCGATCTGAGGTTATGAGAATTACCCTGAGGTTCTTTGGACATGTAGGCAGGATAATAGCGTGATAATTTACCAGGCAGAATAAAGAATGATAGTGTGTTAATGTACTAGGCAGGATAAGGGATGATAGTGTGTTAATGTACTAGGCAAGATAAGGGATGATAGTGTGTTAATGTACTAGGCAGGATAAGGGATGATAGCATCTTAAAGAGAGATAAAATGCTACTCTGACCACATAGCAGTGTGAGTGATGGTGGAGTAGTGTGAGTGATGGTGGAGTAGTGTGAGTGATGGTGGAGTAGTGTGAGTGATGGTGGAGTAGTGTGAGTGATGGTGGAGTAGTGTGAGTGATGGTGAGTAGTGTGAGTGATGGTGGAGTAGTGTGAGTGATGGTGGAGTAGTGTGAGTGATGGTGGAGTAGTGTGAGTGATGGTGGAGTAGTGTGAGTGATGGTGGAGTAGTGTGAGTGATGGTGGAGTAGTGTGAGTGATGGTGGAGTAGTGTGAGTGATGGTGAGTAGTGTGAGTGATGGTGGAGTAGTGTGAGTGATGGTGGAGTAGTGTGAGTGATGGTGGAGTAGTGTGAGTGATGGTGGAGTAGTGTGAGTGATGGTGGAGTAGTGTGAGTGATGGTGGAGTAGTGTGAGTGATGGTGCCGTAGTGTGAGTGATGGTGGAGTAGTGTGAGTGATGGTGGAGTAGTGTGAGTGATGGTGGAGTAGTGTGAGTGATGGTGGAGTAGTGTGAGTGATGGTGGAGTAGTGTGAGTGATGGTGGAGTAGTGTGAGTGATGGTGGAGTAGTGTGAGTGATGGTGGAGTAGTGTGAGTGATGGTGGAGTAGTGTGAGTGATGGTGGAGTAGTGTGAGTGATGGTGGAGTAGTGTGAGTGATGGTGGAGTAGTGTGAGTGATGGTGGAGTAGTGTGAGTGATGGTGGAGTAGTGTGAGTGATGGTGGAGTAGTGTGAGTGATGGTGGAGTAGTGTGAGTGATGGTGGAGTAGTGTGAGTGATGGTGGAGTAGTGTGAGTGATGGTGGAGTAGTGTGAGTGATGGTGGAGTAGTGTGAGTGATGGTGGAGTAGTGTGAGTGATGGTGGAGTAGTGTGAGTGATGGTGGAGTAGTGTGAGTGATGGTGGAGTAGTGTGAGTGATGGTGGAGTAGTGTGAGTGATGGTGGAGTAGTGTGAGTGATGGTGGAGTAGTGTGAGTGATGGTGGAGTAGTGTGAGTGATGGTGGAGTAGTGTGAGTGATGGTGGAGTAGTGTGAGTGATGGTGGAGTAGTGTGAGTGATGGTGGAGTAGTGTGAGTGATGGTGGAGTAGTGTGAGTGATGGTGGAGTAGTGTGAGTGATGGTGGAGTAGTGTGAGTGATGGTGGAGTAGTGTGAGTGATGGTGGAGTAGTGTGAGTGATGGTGGAGTAGTGTGAGTGATGGTGGAGTAGTGTGAGTGATGGTGGAGTAGTGTGAGTGATGGTGGAGTAGTGTGAGTGATGGTAGAGTAGTGTGAGTGATGGTGGAGTAGTGTGAGTGACGGTGGAGTAGAGTGAGTGATGGTGGAGTAGTGAGGGTGATGGTGGAGTAGTGAGGGTGATGGTGGAGTAGTGTCAGTGATGGTGAGTAGTGTGAGTGATGGTGAGTAGTGTGAGTGATGGTGGAGTAGTGTGAGTGATGGTGGAGTAGTGTGAGTGATGGTGGAGTAGTGTGAGTGATGGTGAGTAGTGTGAGTGATGGTGGAGTAGTGTGAGTGATGGTGGAGTAGTGTGAGTGATGGTGGAGTAGTGTGAGTGATGGTGGAGTAGTGTGAGTGATGGTGGAGTAGTGTGAGTGATGGTGGAGTAGTGTGAGTGATGGTGGAGTAGTGTGAGTGATGGTGGAGTAGTGTGAGTGATGGTGGAGTAGCGTGAGTGATGGTGGCGTAGTGTGAGTGATGGTGGAGTAGTGTGAGTGATGGTGGAGTAGTGTGAGTGATGGTGGAGTAGTGTGAGTGATGGTGGAGTAGTGTGAGTGATGGTAGTGTAGTGTGAGTAATGGTGGAGTAGTGTGGGTGATGGTGGAGTAGTGTGAGTGATGGTGGAGTAGTGTGAGTGATGGTGGAGTAGTGTGAGTGATGGTGGAGTAGTGAGGGTGATGGTGTGTGCGGGAAGACTAGAAGATGGAAAATGAAGGTGAAAATTGGAGAAGAAACGTGAGAATTAAAATGAAAAGGAAGTGAAGAAGAAAACGATAAGGAGCGATAAGAAGAACAAGAACAAGAAAAAGAGAAGAAGAACAAGAAGAACAAGAAAAGAAGAACAAGAAGAATAAAAAGAACTACCACTTCGACTAACGTAAATTTCAATGCAAGACGAATTTGTCGAACCTAACCTAACCTAACCGAACCTAACCGAACCGAACCTAACCTAACCTAACCTCCTTCACAAAGTATTACCCTATCGTCACTGCTCACACGACCATACAGTAGTTTAGCTTCATTAGATTGTTACTTCGAGGTTTGAGCTCTGACGGAAAGAACAGTATTGTCTTTATGATTAACTGGGTAACTTATCTGAGGGGGCAGTCTGTGTCCACCTGTCTCTCTCAATCTGTCTTTATCTACCAATCTCTCTCTCTCTCTCTCTCTCTCTCTCTCTCAGTACATCAGGAGAGAAGTAGGTTACTTACAATGAGAATTACTTACAATGCATGTTACTTAGAATGGAGGTTACTTACAATGAGTGTTACTTATAATGAGTGTTACTTACAATGAAGTTTGTTTACAATGAGTGTTATTTATAATGAGTGTTACTTAAAATGAGTGTTACTTATAATGAGAGTTACTTACAATGAAGTTTGTTTACAATGAGTGTTATTTATAATGAGTGTTACTTACAATGAGTGTTACTTACAATGAGTGTTACTTATAATGAGTGTTATTTATAATGAGTGTTACTTACAATGAGTGTTACTTACAATGAGTGTTACTTATAATGAGTGTTACTTACAATGAAGTTTGTTTAGAATGAGTGCTATTTATAATGAGTGCTACTTACAATGAGTGTTACTTATAATGAAGTTTGTTTACAATGGGTGTTATTTATAATGATTGTTACTTGCAATGAGTGTTATTTATAATGAGTGTTACTTGCAATGAGTGTTACTTATAATGAGTGTTACTTGCAATGAGTGTTATTTATAATGAGTGTTACTTACAATGAGTGTTACTTATAACGGTACCTATGAGAACATCCTTACATCACAATACATTAAACAAAGAACCTTCCCTCTAGAGCCGTCCCCGGAAGCGACCACACGACTATCCCAGCAGGTGACGCTCACAGGAATGAAATTAATGAGAAATATGTAGATTTTGTCCGTTTCCAAGCGCTCTGAGTAACGCCTAAATGAGGGTGGTCAGAGAGGGAAGGAATGGAGGTGAAAGGTAGGTAGATGGATGAGTGGAGGTGTGGATGGATGAGTGGTGATGTGTGGATGGATGAGTGGTGTGGTGCATGGATGAGTGGTGATGTGTGGATGGATGAGTGGAGGTATGGATGAATGAGTGGAGAGGTGTGGATGGATGAGTGGTGTGGATGTATGAGTGGTGTGGATGGATGAGTGGTGTGGATGGATGAGTGGAGGTGTGGATGGATGAGTGGAGGTGTGGATGGATGAGTGAAGGTGTGGATGGATGAGTGGTGATGTGTGGATGGATGAGTGGTGATGTGTGGATGGATGAGTGGTGTGGATGGATGAGTGGTGTGGATGGATGAGGGGTGAGGTGTGGATGGATGAGAGGTAATGTGTGGATGGATGAGTGGAGGTGTGGATGGATGAGTGGAGGTGTGGATGGATGAGTGGTGATGTGTGGATGGATGAGTGGAGGTGTGGATGGGTGAGTGGAGGTGTGGATGGATGAGTGGAGGTGTGGATGGATGAGTGGTGATGTGTGGATGGATGAGTGGTGATGTGTGGATGGATGAGTGGTGATGTGTGGATGGATGAGTGGTGATGTGTGGATGGATGAGTGGAGGTGTGGATGGATGAGTGAAGGTGTGGATGGATGAGTGGTGATGTGTGGATGGATGAGTGGTGATGTGTGGATGGATGAGTGGTGTGGATGGATGAGTGGTGTGGATGGATGAGGGGTGAGGTGTGGATGGATGAGTGGTGATGTGTGGATGGATGAGTGGAGGTGTATGGATGGATGAGTGGTGTGGATGGATAAGTGGAGGTGTGGATGGATGAGTGGAGGTGTGGATGGATGAGTGGAGGTGTGGATGGATGAGTGGAGGTGTGGATGGATGAGTGGTGAGGTGTGGATGGATGAGTGGAGGTGTGGATGGATGAGTGGAGGTGTGGATGGATGAGTGGAGGTGTATGGATGGATGAGTGGTGTGGATGGATGAGTGGAGGTGTGGATGGATGAGTGGTGAGGTGTGGATGGATGAGTGGAGGTGTGGATGGATGAGTGGTGAGCTGTGGATGGATGAGTGGTGTGGATGAATGAGTGGAGGTGTGGATGGATGAGTGGAGATGTGGATGGATGAGTGGAGAGGTGTGGATGGCCCTGATTAACCCTTGGTCTCGACCCCGACACCGTATTTTACCCCATGTTGACCCCTGACACAGGCTGACCTCTTGAGGACAAAGGTTATATTTGTGGTCGCAGGTGTGGTCGCTGGTGTGGTAGCAGGTGTGGCTATAACCTGACTTCTTTGATACTCGAGTCAAGATAACATGACCTGTGACATGACCCAGACGTGTCCACCTGACCTCTATGATACTAGAGTCAAGATAACATGACCTGTGACATGACCCAGACGTGTCCACCTGACCTCTGTGATACTAGAGTCAAGATAACATGACCTGTGACGTGACCCAGACGTGTCCACCTGACCTCTATGATACTAGAGTCAAGGTAACATGACCTGTGACATGACCCAGACGTGTCCACCTGACCTCTGTGATACTAGAGTCAAGATAACATGACGTGTGACATGAACCAGACGTGTCCACCTGACCTCTGTGATACCGGAGTCAAGATAACATGACCTGTGACATGACCCAGACGTGTCCACCTGACCTCGGTGATACCAGAGTCAAGATAACATGACCTGTGACATGACCCAGACGTGTCCACCTGACCTCTGTGATACCAGAGTCAAGATACGAACACAAAATCCACGTAAATAAATTAATAGTCAGCGTGAGGCCATGTTGTCTCCCTCCCTGCCTCCTTGCCTGCTTGCTCCCTGCCTGCTCCTTGCCTGCTCCCTGCCTGCCTGCTCCCTGCCTCCCTCCCTCCCTGCCTGCTCTATGCCTCCATCCTGCTCCCTGCCTCCCTCCCTCCCTGCCTGCTCCCTCCCTGCCTGCTCCCTCCCTGCCTGCTCCCTCCCTCCCTGCCTCCCTCCCTCCCTGCCTGTCTGCTCCCTGCCTCCCTTCCTCCCTCCCTGCTCCCTGAGACACCGTGAGTTGAAGGGAGGAAGCAGGCAGGAAGCAGGTAGGGAACCAGGAAGGAAGCAGGAAGGAAGCAGACAGGAAGCAGGCAGGAAGCAGGCAGGGAGCAGTTAGGAAGCAGGCAGGAAGCAGGCAGGGAGCAGGAAGAGAGGCAGATAAGGGACCAGTCCTATAGAGATTGTAAACTCAGTGTACAGTATTGTTGTATGAACTTGTATCATCTTCACTACAGTGTTTATACAATGACCAAGCTCATATTTCTACCTTCGTGCCGCCTCCTCTTCCTCACATTCCTCCTCCTCCTCTTCCTCACATTCCTCCTCCTCCTCGTCCTCCTCTCAACCCAACCCAACCCAACCCAACCCATCCCATCCCATCCCATCCCATCCCAACCCATCCCAACCCATTATCATGACCTCTGCGTATACTGCCAAACATTACTGACATTACACGACTGACGAAGGAGCCAAAAAGAACAATATTCTCACCTGTGATTGTAGTAGTGAACATAGTCATTATCTACTCACCTTAGTATTACTCTCACCTGCCCGAGTCAAGTCATTTTCCCATAGTCATGTAGAAAGTACATAGAGTAAGGCCTCTTAAAACTGAACTGACTCGCTAATTAGCCTCTTAAAACTGAACTGACTCGCTAATTAGCCTCTTAAAACTGAACTGACTCGCTAAATAGCCTCTTAAAACTGAACTGACTCGCTAAATAGCCTCTTATAACTGAACTGACTCGCTAAATAGCCTCTTAAAACTGAACTGACTCGCTATATGGCCTCTTAAAACTGAACTGACTCGCTATATAGCCTCTTAAAACTGAACTGACTAGCTAAATAGCCTCCTAAAACTTAACTGACTCTCTAAATAGCCCCTAAATAGCTCCTCAAAACTGATCTGACTCTAAATAGCCCCTTAAAACTGAACTGACTCTAAATAGCCTATAAATAACCTCTTAAAACTGATCTCACTCGCTAAATAGCCCCTTAAAACTGGACTGACTCTCTAAATAACCCCTTAAAACTGAACTGACTCTAAATAGCCTCTAAATAGCCTCTTAAAACTGAACTGACTTTCGAACGTTTAATAGTTGTATTTCTTCACGGTTGAATAGTAGAGATTATCATTTTTAAGCTCAGGAAATTGTTGTTGTTGTTGTTTTCGTTGTCGTTGTTGTTGTTGTTGTTGTTGTTGTTGTTGTTGTCGTTGTTGTTGTCATTGTCTTGTGAACCGTAAGCAAAGGTGAAGGTACGAAGGTGTTGTCCTGAAGAGGTCCAGGAGTTATGTTGGCTTATTGTGTTTCCTAGTGTGTGTGTGTGAAGGAGAGAGAGAGAGAGAGAGAGAGAGAGAGAGAGAGAGAGAGAGAGAGAGAGAGAGAGAGAGAGCCGCGTGTGTCATCCCAAGAAACAACGCCCAAAACGGCCGTCATTATTCAGAATTCCTCAAGGGGTCACAATGGCTCACCTAACCTAACCTAACCTAACCTAACCTAATCTAACCTACCCCTAACCAAACCTACCCCTAACTTAACCTAACCAAACCTACCCCTAACCAAGCCTACCCCTAACTTAACCTAACCAAACCTACCACTAACCTACCCCTAACCAAACCTACCCCTAACTTAACCTAACCAAACCTACCACTAACCAAGCCTACCCCTAACTTAACCTAACCAAACCTACCCCTAACCAAACCTAACCCACAAAGGAGAACGGAAGTATTAAACAGTTGAGCTCACGTGGCCGCAAGTGTCTGTCTGTTTGTCTGTGTTGTGGAGGGTGACTCAAGAAACAGCTGAAGCAACAGGTACGGCTCACGGCGTCACGCTGGGCGGGTTTCCTTCCCCCGTGTGGCATCATTGGTGCTGCCTCACACGGCCATTCAATCACCAAAATACGATTCTCTCCACCGATCAATTACGGGGGTGATCAATTACGGGGGTGATCAATTACGGGGGTGATCAATAACGGGGGTGATCAATAACGGGGGTGATCAATAACGGGGGTGATCAATAGCGCATTATGAACATCAAACAATCACACTCCATCATGTGTATAGTGTCAAAAAAAAACCCCGATGACCAATCACGAAAGGGACATCATACTTACAGCTACCCAATTACAGCAATGCATCCCTATGACGTCATAAAACAGAGACCAATCACGTAGCGTTATGGAACACTCATTCTGTTGACAGCCATTAACACGAGGAGGGAGGGAGAGGGGGGAAGAAAGGGGGGGGGGTGGTAGCGTCATTAATACGGGGTAATTAGAAACAGTTAAGACAGGAAGACGAATAATAAGGGTTTAATTACCAGGAGTCATGTTCCACCATAAGATATGATATTATAAAATGGCTGATGATTTGTACCAAGACTTGGGGCCATTAATGTTAAAGAGAACGTTTATAGTATATTAAAGTAATTATTAGAATATATACACAGCAGAGCATCTCTCTCTCTCTCTCTCTCTCTCTTTGTGCATGATAGAGAGAGAGAGAGAGATATCGTTCTATAGCTCTCAGTGTTGATGTCGTCTTGCTAGGTTAGGTTAGGTTAGGTTAGGTTAGGTTAGATTAGGTTAGGTTAATTTAGGTTAGGTTGTTTTGCTACTTTATGTCAGCTGGGAACATAATGTCTAGGGGAAAACTATATGTTATAGCAGTGTGGCTAGTAAAGGTTCATGGCAGTGTGGCTAGTAAAGGTTCATGGCAGTGTGGCTAGTAAAGGTTCTTAACAGTGTGGCTAGTAAAAGTTCTTAACAGTGTGGCTAGTAAAAGTTCTTAACAGTGTGGCTAGTAAAGGTTCTTAACAGTGTGGCTAGTAAAGGTTCATGGCAGTGTGGCTAGTAAAGGTTCATGGCAGTGTGGCTAGTAAAGGTTCTTAACAGTGTGGCTAGTAAAGGTTCTTGGCAGTGTGGCTAGTAAAAGTTCTTAACAGTGTGGCTAGTAAAAGTTCTTAACAGTGTGGCTAGTAAAAGTTCTTAACAGTGTGGCTAGTAAAGGTTCTTAACTGGATGAAGATAAACTCTAATAAACACATTGAACACAGCTTTAGAATGTGTTGAACCTAACCTAACCTAACCAAACGCCACACACTCAAGCATTAGAGTGTGTTGAAGATTAAGAACGTGAAAAAAGTGTGTTAAAGGTGCGAAGAAAAAAGTTGCGTTATCACCACAGAACTTAAATCTTGAGACTCTTTCTCCGGCTCCACACACACACACACACACTAGTGGAGGTAGAGTCTTGAGGTTTTGAAATCCCGTTATCTGTATACAGGTAGACGCTATGTTCAACAGGTGACTCCATATGCTAATTAGCAGACCACCACAACGAATTGCACGTTTCTCATTCAGTTTCTGTTTTCCTTATTGTTAAAACCCTGTCTTTTAGCCGTGTACTTGTAAACAATTCTATGTAGATTATCTTCATTAGAGCTTTTAGCTTTGTTGTCTCTTGGTGAATTTAGAGTAAAGGCTATTTAAGGCTAGGATTTCACTACTGCTACTACTACTGTTACTGCTACTTTTGCTACTACTCCTAACCTTCCTACCTTCCCTCCTATAATGAGACAAAACTCACAAGAGGATATTACACATAGGTAGAATATTTGTAGTAGGAGAAATGTAAAGAGAGGAAGGTTGGTAGTGGGGCCGGTTAGTTATTTACACTTCGTCAATACACATATATTACGTTCTTAAGGGGCAACTTCTCAAACACCACTTTGTTACAACTATTTATTAATTCACTCAATGACATGGACACATTAATATCAATATTATATCGGAGTTACTAGCACATTATGTTTACGTTACTCGACACTGACTCTCGGACACAACCATGATATGAATACACTTCCCACAGTCGGTAACTCACCCTAGGGATAGTTCTGACAAGACTCACATTTAACCTGACGGAGGCCCAGTGGGTGCTGCTGGACTGTCTCGTATGGGATTTGATTTTTTATTTTGCCGCTTACAGCGGCTACTTTATTGTGCACCCCACACTTATCCTGTGAGCGGTAGCGCAAAAGGATTACAGAGTAGAGTTTACAACGGGCCATAATAATTAACCCCCGTTGTCAGGATATTATGACACTGAATGTTACACAGTATTTCAATTACATTATATGTTTAGTTCTATACATAAAGGGTAACTTATTCACAAATGCGTGAGTACAGGCGTGTGAGGCAGTATGTCTGACCTCACACCTTGTTATTCACATTTACGTAAGAAGTATTCAAGCACAGAATTGGACGTTAGTACAGCCAGGGACAGGGCTGACAAGGAAAGTATAAAAACTTTAATTGTTGGTGACTCACAGGTAAAGTACTTGGACAGGGCCTTTTGTGGTAAAAACAAAAATAGGATGAGGGTGTGTTTGCCAGGAGCTGGGGTGGGGGATATAATTGACAGGATGGACAATATCTTGTCTGGTAATGGGAACAAACCCATTATCTGCCTCAGTGCAGGAGGCAATGATATTGGCCGGTGTAGGAGCGAGGAGCTTCTTGATAAGTTCAAGGCAGCTATAGATCGTATTAGGACTAAGGGAGGGATCCCTATCATATGCGGTGTCCTGCCTAGAAGGGGAGTTGGCAGTGAATGGTTGTCAAGGGCAGTTGGTGTCAACGACCGTCTTGACAGATATTGCAAGTCAATATCAGTCCCATTCATTGACAACTGGGACAACTTCTACGGCAGAAGGGACCTTTATGCTAGGGATGGGGTGCACCTGTCTAGGGATGGAGTAGCAACCCTGGCTGGGTCTCTCGAGGGGGCAGTTCAAAAGATATCGAAGTCTTTAAACTGCTAGGAGAACATATGAGCACTGGGGTGGAGGAGAATGCAGTGGGAGCGGGTAAACAAAGTGAAAGATTACAGGGAAATAGTGTTAGGAATGATGACAAAACTAAATTGGACAGGGAGTTTAAAACTAAACGCGGTAAGGGGAGGACTCAGAACACGACTAACTTAAATGTATACTACGCGAACAGTAGAAGTATGAGAAACAAAATGGATGATATTAGGGCCTTGATATGTACCGAAAAAATCGATATAATAGCATTCACTGAAACATGGATCAACCTAGACTCACGTGAGTTACCGGTCGAATACCAAATTGCGGGTTACAAATTGTTCCATACGGATAGGCAGACCAGGAAAGGAGGCGAAGTAGCAATCTAAGTTAGGGATAATCTGAAGTGTGAAATAAATAAGGAAATAAAAACTGAGCAGAATACAGAAACAATTTGGATAGAATTAAGCGACGGTAGGGAAAAATTAATCACAGGAGTAATATATAGACCTCCCAATCTTGATAGAGTCAATGAGCGACTTATCTGGGATGAAATGCGCAGGGCTTCCATACACAACAAAGTCTGTATAGCAGGCTTCTTTAACCCTGGCCGAATAGATTGGACTGACCTTACGGGTAACTCAGAATCAGAGGATTTTCTCGAGACGATCCAGGACTGTTTCCTTAGTAAACATATAACCGAACTCACCCGGGGTAATAATATACTCGATTTAGTTCTGTCAAACAGAGAAAACCTCATTAGCAATGTCGAGGTAGGGAACGAACTTGCAAACAGCGATCACAAAGAAATTAGATTCCAATTAGATTTTCAGGGCAGACTTAAGGAAAATTCCACTAAAGTACCAGATTTCAGAAGGGCAAACTTTGACAGTTTAAAGAGGCAGCTGAGAGAGGGGATGTCGCGCTTCGGAGTAAACCTGACAGATGACACCGACCTGATGACGAGATCTAAGATTGCCGAGTTCCACGACAATTTAAATAATGAGTTACTTAATGCACAAAGGCAGAACATACCATACAAAAAACTCAGATCAGACAACAATGACCATAAATGGATAAATAATTATTTAAAGAACATCGTTGGCCAAAGGAAGGCTATAGGTAGAATGATAAATCATGGCAAAATTTCCCTCCGGGATTATTATAAGGTATTGGCGAGTAGGGTTAAAACCGAGATAAGGAAAGCCAAGAGGAATAATGAGGTAAGAATAGCAAGGGAGGCGAAGACAAACTCCAAAGGATTCTACCAAATGTATCAAACTAAATCACGAGAAAAGATTGGACCAATACGGTCAGATACCGGCGAGCTCACTGATAACGACAGAGAAATGAGCAATAATTTGAATAAATATTTTTCAACAGCTTTCACCACCGAAAATTTAAACATGATACCCGAGGCACCGACTCTCTTCAGAGATAGTGAAGAAAACAAATTAAGCGAGATAGTAGTGACTAGTAACGATGTTAGTAAGCAAATAGACAAACTAAAGCCTAATAAGTCACCTGGTCCCGATGAGATATTTGCCAGAGTATTAAAGGAATGTTAGGAAGAGCTTAGTATGCCCTTAGCAAAGTTGTTTAACATGTCCTTAAAAACAGGTATAGTACCAGAATCCTGGAGAATAGCGAATGTAATACCGATTTTCAAGAAGGGGGATAGATCACTATCCTCTAACTACCGCCCAATCAGTCTAACATCAATAGTAGGCAAATTACTGGAAGCAATCATTTCAAACTCTATTCGAAATCACCTGGAGAAGCACCGATTGATCAATGATTCCCAGCATGGCTTCACAAGCGGACGTTCATGTCTAACTAATCTATTAACATTCTTTTCATCAGTTTTCGAATCGGTGGACGAGGGGCACAATTATGATGTGGTATATCTCGACTTTAGCAAAGCCTTTGACAGAGTCCCCACAAAAGACTAATTAAAAGGGATTAGGGCGTGGTTACAGGACAGGAAACAGCGAGTGAGCATTAAAGGCACTAAGTCCCATTGGAGCAACGTCACATAGATATGGGCATAGACAGCAACATAAGCAAATTTGCTGATGACACTAAAATAGGACGTGTTATTAAATCTGACGAGGACTCCACAAAACTACAGGAAGATCTAAACAAATTTTTCGAATGGTCTGAAAAATGGCAGATGAAATTCAACGTGGACAAATGTAAAGTACTCAGTATAGGAGATGTAAACAGGGAAACCAGATTCCAGATGAAAAACGATGCCATAGAGAAATCCGACTGCGAGAGAGATTTAGGAGTAATGATAAGAAGGGAACCTAAAGCCAAATAAGCAATGTGTTTTTGCTCATAACAAGGCTAATAAAGTACTTGGGTTCATATAAAGGAGTATTAGTTACAAGACTAGCGAGGTCATCCTAAAACTGTATCTTGCTCTTGTGAGACCACACCTGGATTACGCAGTTCAGTTCTGGTCACCATATTACAGAATGGATATAGAATCCTTGGAAAGAATTCAGAGGAGAATGACAAGACTAATCCCGGGCATTAGGAACCTTGAGTATAGAGACAGGTTAAAGCATCTTAATTTGCACTCTCTCGAGAGACGTAGAGTGAGGGACGACCTGATAGAGGTGTATAAGTGGAAGGCAGGGCTAAACAAAGGGGACATTACAAAGGTACTCAAACTATCCAACAAGGAGCGAACTCGTAACAATGGTTTTAAATTAGACAAATTTAGATTTAGGCGTGAAATAGGTAAACACTGGTTTGGAAACAGAGTAGTGGATGAGTGGAACAAGTTACCAAATATCATCATTAACTCGAATACGCTGAATAGCTTCAAACATAGGTTGGATGCTTATATGAGCAATAGGGGTTGGGTGTAAACGGGACTGCCCAGTATGGGCCAATAGGCCCGCTGCAGTTTCCTCCATTCTTATGTTCTTATTTGGTTCTGTACATGAGAACTGATATAGTTACTAAGTGCAAAAAAGTGGATACAATCTTTTCGTATGGGGGACTTTGCTTAGCTGGTGATGCCGGGGCCTGGTCGGGAAGTCTCCCTCCCGACCTGGGGGGAGGACGAGCGTGACTCTGTGCTAGTGAACAGAATGACGACCTGAACGGGAGAATCAGAATGGCCAGAATAATCTCGTGAACAGGACTGCAGGGCCTTTATATGGGGGCTCAACAACCGACGTTTGACCTTCGCCAATTAACACTAAACTGGTTAGATCTGGACAGCTGTGTCCAGGTGTGGTCTTGGCCAGGTGTATTTGTAGGTCAAGTCACCTTCTAACTCAAGTAATTAACATTCCTACCTTCCCTCCTAACCTTCCCTCCTAACCTTCCATCTTCTCTCACTTGTTTTACCTACACCTTTCAGTGGGTGTTTCGGTTAGGTTAGGTTAGGTTAGGTTAGGTTAGGTTGGGTTAGGTTAGGTGGGGAGGAGGCAGCGGAAGTTACTATATCTTGAATAATGTGTTTACTTATATACGTAATTTTATGTATGTATGTATGTATGTATGTATGTATGTGTGTGTTTATGTGTGTGTGTGTGTGTGTGTGTGTGTGTGTCAGTGATGCGGGCAGGAGAGTAAGTAAGTGTGGGCGTGTTACTTGAATTTAGGGTTGGTGGTTGACTGTAAGTGAGAGAGACAGACAGACAGACAGAATATTAGAGACAGACAGACAGACAGACAGACAGAATATTAGAGACAGACAGACAGAGAATATTAGAGACAGGCAGACAGACAGACAGACAGACAGAGAATATTAGAGACAGACAGACAGACAGACACAGACAGAGAATATTAGAGACAGGCAGACACACAGACAGACAATCAGAGAATATTAGAGACAGACAGACACTACCATAAATGCTCTACAGCTCTCTCGTATAATCAACCCTAAACCTAACCTAACCTGACCTCCCCTAACCAAACCCAACCTAAACCTAACGTAACCTAACCTAAACCTAACCAAACCCAACCTAAACCTAACGTAACCTAACCTAAACCTAACGTAACGTAACCTAACCAAAACCTAACGTAACGTAACGTAACCGAAACCTAACGTAACCTAACGTAACGTAACCTAACCTAACCGAAACCTAACGTAACCTAACGTAACGTAACCTAACCTAAATCTAACGTAACGTAACCTAACCTAACCAAAACCTAACGTAACGTAACGTAACCTAACCTAAACCTAACGTAACCTAACATTAAATGGACGTGACCTGTACTTAAATAATCTATTTCACAACACTTTCATAATGGGATGCAAGAGCCAATCAGCTCACGTTATACCCGCAATCACGTGGGGGATTGCCAGACTGGGTTCTGGTTGGTTACTACAGCAAGGAAAGTCAGCCAATGGCGGAGTGAGTTTGAGGACAGTTATGATTAATGCTATTTAACTATGCAAGTGGGTGCCTGTTGACAGCTGTGTCTCAGTATGTATGTATGTATGTATGTAGGTGTATGTATGTAGGTATGTATGGATGTATATATGTATGTATGTATGTGTTTGTAAGTATGTATGTATGTATGTATGTATGTATGTATGTATGTATGCATGTATGAATGTACATATGTGTTTGTATGTATGTAGGTATGCATGTATGTATGTATGTATGTAAGTATGCATGTATGTATGTAAGTATGTATGCATGTATGTAGGCAGCTACCGAACAGGGAGGTACTTCCGCCTGGGAAGATATTGGAAGCATAATGTGTTGTCTAATGGTAGACCCTGCTGCCATATGGCATCAAGAAAATTGTGACCAAGTCCCAGGTTGCTGATCTGACTCTCTACCTCATTTACACACAATTGTAGGGTCTCAATTGTTTCTATTACATGACAAAACAACATACATATAGCGTTTCTCACTGTTGATTTTTTTTCATTCTTGCATTTCTTTGTATTTATTATTATCACAGTGTTGTTATTATTATTATTTCTATGTATTATTATTATTAAATTTTCGCCCCCCGGGCCCTGATGACCTGTGCCCGGGTGGGCTAATCCCCGTAAAAAAAAAATGTATGTATGTATGTACCGAGAATGTAGACGTCATAGCAATCACCGAAACTTGGATGAATCTGGCGAGCAAAATTTTTTTTATCAGACTACCACATAGAAGGGTACAACCTTTTTCACAAGGACAGGGAAGGTAGGAAGGGGGGAGGGGTCGCACTCTTCGTCAAGGATACATTAAAATGTTGTATTAATAATAATTCAATAAAGGGAGAAATAGGAACCGAGTCTGTGTGGGTAGAAATCACGGAAGGAAGAGAAAAACTAAATATGGGAGTGATTTACAGGCCCCCAAGTCTTGGGAAAGAAGCAGCTCAACCCATATGGCAGGAAATGAGTAGGGCAGCAAAATATAACAACCTGTGCATCATCGGGGATTTCAACTTCAGAAATATTGACTGGGACAACATTGTAGGTGACCATGAATCTAAAGACTTCCTAGACGCAGTACAGGACAATTTTTTGAAACAACTAATTACTGAACTTACTAGAGGTGACAATATATTAGACCTGGTATTAACAAATACAGAAAATATTATCAGAGATATCACAGTAGGGGAAGAACTAGGAAACAATGATCACAGAGAAATCAGGTTCACCCTAAATTGGGAAACAAAAAACAATGACAATATGGTCAGAGTCCCAAACTTTCGGTTGGCAGATTATCAAGGGTTAAGAAGGTACCTAGGTGAGGTCACCTGGGAACAGTCACGTCAGTCCCCAGTAGGAAGGGGTGAGGTCATAGATGACACAACAATTGATCATGACTATAATATATTCACTAGCATACTACATAAAGCACAAGAACAAAATATACCACACAGAAAAATTAGGTCAAATAAGAATGAGCCAAGGTGGATGACCAGAAAACTTAAACATGACATAGGAATAAAGAAAGGAATATATAAGAAATTAAAGGGAGAGGAGGAGCAGCTCAGAAATAGATATAATGAACTATCTAGGAATGTTAAAAAAACCGTAAGGAAAGCAAAGAAAGACTATGAAATCAAAATAGCAAGAGAATCCAAGGCGAATCCCAAGGGATTTTTCCAGGTATATAGGACAAAGGTCAAGGACAAAGTTGGGCCTTTAAAGTCAGGGAGGGGAGAAGTGATAAATGGCAGTGAAGAAATAAGCAAAGCATTGAACAGCTATTTCTTATCAGTTTTCACAGAGGAAATTCGCGATAAAATTCCAGAGGTGGAACCGATATTTAAGGGAAAGGAAGAAGAGAAATTAAAGAATATCACTATCAGAAAAGATGATGTTCTAAAGAAGATAAATTAACTAAAGAAGTCAAAATCCCCAGGGCCGGATGAAATTTTCCCTCGAGTCTTGAAAGAGTGTAGGGAACACATTAGCGGACCCCTCGTAAACTTATTTACAAAATCATTAGACACCGGAGTTGTGCCAGACTTGTGGAAACAGGCAAATGTAGTACCCATATTCAAAAAGGGAGACAGAGCATCAGCGTCAAATTACCGGCCGATCAGTTTGACGTCAGTAGTGGGGAAATTTCTTGAATCAATTATAGCAGATAGCATCCGATCGCATTTAGAGAAAAGCAAATTAATCTACGACTCTCAACATGGATTTACAAAGGGAAAATCTTGTGTAACAAATCTACTGACATTTTTTAGGAAAGTCTTCGAGGTAGTAAATAATGACGAAAATTACGATGTTATTTACTTAGAATTTAGCAAAGCATTTGGCAGAGTACCGCATCAAAGGCTTCTGAGAAAAATTAAGGCTCATGGAATCGGGGGGAAAGTTTTAAATTGGATAAAATCATGGCTCACTGATAGAACGCAGAGGGTCAGAGTAGATGGTGATAAATCTGAGTGGGGCCGTGTAACCAGTGGGGTTCCCCAAGGGTCAATACTAGGCTCACTCTTGTTCATAATCTACATAAACGATCTAGATACTGGGATCAGCAGTGACATAAGCAAGTTTGCGGATGACACCAAAATAGGGCGGCAGATTAATTCAGGGCAGGATGCAAATGAATTACAAGGATCTAAATAAACTGCAGGGGTGGTCTGAAAAATGGCAAATGAAATTCAACACCAGCAGGTGCAGCGTACTTAATATTGGAAGAACAAATACTGTCAATGTATACAGCCTTAACAACATCAACCTAGAGAAGTAACTTGTGAAAGAGACCTAGGGGTACTTGTAAGCCCAGACCTACGGCCTAGAAAACAGTGCATTATGTTCGAAATAAGGCAAACAGAGTATTGGGTTTTATATCTAAAAGTGTAAGTAATAAGAGCGCAGAGGTCATAATGCAACTATATCTTGCGCTAATCAGGCCGCATCTCGATTATGCGGTTCAGTTCTGGTGCCCTTATTATAGAATGGATATCAATTCACTAGAGTCGGTGCAGCGAAGAATGACGAAAATGATTCCGGGACTTAGAAACCTTCCATATCAGGATAGGTTAAAGAAACTTAACTTGCATTCCCTAGAAAGACGAAGAGTGCGGGGAGATATGATAGAAGTATTTAAGTGGGTGAAAGGAATCAATAAAGGGGATATAGATAAAGTTCTTATAATATCCGAGCAGGATAGGACTAGGAGCAACGGATTCAAGTTGGATAAGTTTAGGTTTAGGAGGGAGATAGGAAGAAACTGGTTCACAAATAGGGTGGTGGACGAGTGGAACAAGCTTAGCAACTTTGTAGTAAGTGCTGGAACGCTGGAAAGTTTCAAAAGGAGGCTGGATAGATTCATGGATGATAGAGAGTGGTAGTAACTCTCGACAGGAGCTGCCATGCACAGGCCAACCGGCTTATTGCAGACTCCTTATGTTCTTATGTTCTTATGTGTGTAGGTATGTATGTATGTATATGTTTGCATGTATGTATGTATGTGAATGTGTATGTATGTGTGTATGTATGTATGTGTGTATGTATGTGTTTGTATGTATGTATGTATGAATGTATGTATGTATGTATGTATGTATGTATTTGAATGTATGTATGTGTTTGTATGTATGTATGTATGTGTTTGTATGTATGTATGTATGAATGTATGTATTTGAATGTATGTATGTGTATGTATGTATGTATGTGTTTTTATGTATGAATGTGTGCATGTATGTATTTGTATGTATGTAGGCTTAACTTGATGTCATGTTCTCAACCACTCTTAAACACACACACACACACACACCACGCCGCCTCATTTCTCCCCCGTTTATCATCTCATCCTGTTATCGTCATCTGCCTATTTCTTCATAAACAACAACAACAACAACAACAACAACAACAATAATAATAATAATAATAATAATAATAATAATAATAATAATAATAATAATAATAATAGTCTTGGAGAAGTGGTAAAGAAAGGAGGAAGAAGAAGAAGAAGAGGAGAAGGAAGAAGAAGAGGAGGAGGAAGAAGAAGAGGAGGAGGAGGAGGAAGAAGAGGAGGAGGAAGAAAAAAGAGGAAGAAGAAGAGGAGGAGGGGGGTTAAGAGGCAGCTGTACTGACCTTCAAGCCATTTCACAACCACTGCCTTCATATGCTCTTATTGTCGCTGATGACTCCACGCCAGCACGCCCTCCACTCCAGCACGCCCTCCACGTCAACACGCCCTCCACGCCAGCACGGCCTCCACTCCAGCACGCCCTCCACGTCAACACGCCCTCCACGCCAGCACGCCCTCCACTCCAGCACGCCCTCCACACCAACACGCCCTTCGCGCCAGCACGCCCCCCACGCCAGCACGCCCTCCACTCCAGCACGGCCTCCACGCCAACACGCCCTCCATGCCAGCACGCCCTCCACACCAACACGCCCTCCACGTCAACACGCCCTCCATGCCAGCACGCCCTCCACGCCAACACGCCCTCCACGTCAATACGCCCTACCATGCCAGCACGCCCTCCATGCCAGCACGCCCTCCACGCCAGCACGCCCTCCACGTTAACACGCCCTCCACGTCAACACGCCCTTCACGCCAACACGCTCTCCACGTCAACACACCCTCCACGCCAGCACGCCCTCCACGTCAACACGCCCTCCACGCCAACACGCCCTCCACGTCAACACGCCCTCCACGCCAGCACGCCCTCCACGTCAACACGCCCTCCACGTCAACACGCCCTCCACGCCAACACGCCCTCCACGTCAACACGCCCTCCACGTCAACACGCCCTCCACGTCAACACGCCCTCCACGCCAGCACGCCCTCCACGTCAACACGCCCTCCACGTCAACACGCCCTCCACGCCAACACGCTCTCCACGTCAACACGCCCTCCATGCCAGCACGCCCTCCACGTCAACACGCCCTCCACGCCAGCACGCCCTCCACGTCAACACGCCCTCCACGCCAGCACGCCCTCCACGCCAACACGCCCTCCACGCCAGCACGCCCTCCACGCCAGCACGCCCTCCACGCCAGCACGCCCTCCACGTCAACACGCCTTCCACGCCAACACGCCCTCCACGTCAACACGCCCTCCATGCCAGCAAGCCCTCCACGCCAACACGCCCTCCACGCCAACACGCCCTCCACGTCAACACGCCCTCCATGCCAGCACGCCCTCCACGCCAACACGCCCTCCACGTCAATACGCCCTACCATGCCAGCACGCCCTCCATGCCAGCACGCCCTCCACGCCAGCACGCCCTCCACGTTAACACGCCCTCCACGTCAACACGCCCTTCACGCCAACACGCTCTCCACGTCAACACGCCCTCCACGCCAGCACGTCCTCCACGTCAACACGCCCTCCACGTCAACACGCCCTCCACGCCAGCACGCCCTCCACGTCAACACGCCCTCCACATCAACACGCCCTTCACGCCAACACGCTCTCCACGTCAACACGCCCTCCACGCCAGCACGCCCTCCACGTCAACACGCCCTCCACGTCAACACGCCATTCACGCCAACGCGCTCTCCACGTCAACACGCCCTCCATGCCAGCACGCCCTCCACGTCAACACGCCCTCCACGCCAGCACGCCCTCCACGTCAACACGCCCTCCATGCCAGCACGCCCTCCACGTCAACACGCCCTCCATGCCAGCACGCCCTCCACATCAACACGCCCTCCACGCCAGCACGCCCTCCACGCCAACACGCCCTCCACGCCAGCACGCCAGCACGCCCTCCACGCCAGCACGTCCTCCACGTCAACACGCCTTCCACGCCAACACGCCCTCCACGTCAACACGCCCTCCATGCCAGCAAGCCCTCCACGCCAACACGCCCTCCACGCCAACACGCCCTCCACGCCAACACGCCCTCCACGCCAACACGCCCTTCACGCCAGCACGCCCTCCACGCCAGTACGCCCTCTGTACTCTCAAGCTCTTATCGTCCTAAGCATTCGGACTTGCACACACACACACACACACACACACACACACGTCCGTCCTCATCCAAACATATTGAACACTCTCCAAAATGACTCGTATATATAGTCGTGCAGGGGTGTGTGTGTGTGTTTATTATTGTTAGTTTCCTTCTGTCGAATGTAAACAAACATAGCACTGCCACAGTGCCACACTCCACAAAACCTGACGAGCCCCTGTAAACGCACTAGTGAAGGGGGATGTACCTAGACTATATGACGAGCCCCTGTAAACGCACTAGTCAAGGGGACTGTACCTAGGCTATTTGACGAGCCCCTGTAAATACACTAGTGAAGGGGACTGTACCTAGGCTATATGACGAGCCCCTGTAAACGCACAAGTCAAGGGGACTGTACCTAGGCTATTTGACGAGCCCCTGTATACGCTCTAGTGAAGGGGACTGTACCTAGGCTATATGACGAGCCCCTGTAAACGCACAAGTCAAGGGGACTGTACCTAGGCTATTTGACGAGCCCCTGTATACGCTCTAGTGAAGGGGCTGTACCTAGGCTATATGACGAGCCCCTGTAAACGCTCCAGTAAAGGGGACTGTACCTAGGCTATTTGACGAGCCCCTGTAAACGCACCAGTGAAGGGGACTGTACCTAGGCTATATGACGAGCCCCTGTAAACGTACTAGTGAAGGGGACTGTACCTAGGCTATATGACGAGCCCCTGTAAACGCACTAGTGAAGGGAACTGTACCTACTCTATATGACGAGCCCCTGTAAACGCACTAGTGAAGGGGACTGTACCTAGGCTATATGATGAGCCCCTGTAAACGCTCTAGTGAAGGGGACTGTACCTAGGCTATATGACGAGCCCCTGTAAACGCACCAGTGAAGGGGACTGTACCTAGGCTATATGACGAGCCCCTGTAAACGTACTAGTGAAAGGGATTGTACCTAGGCTATATGACGAGCCCCTGTAAACGCACTAGTGAAGGGAACTGTACCTACTCTTTATGACGAGCCCCTGTAAACGCACAAGTGAAGGGGACTGTACCTAGGCTATATGACGAGCCCCTGTAAACGTACTAGTGAAGGGGACTGTACCTAGGCTATATGTCGAGACCCTGTAAATACACTAGTGAAAGGGACTGTACCTAGGCTATATGACGAGCCCCTGTAAGCACACTAGTGAAGGGGACTGTACCTAGGCTATATGACGAGCCCCTGTAAACGCACTAGTGAAGGGGACTGTACCTAGGCTATATGACGAGCCCCTGTAAGCGCACTAGTGAAGGGGACTGTACCTAGGCTATATGTCGAGCCCCTGTAAGCGCACTAGTGAAGGGGACTGTACCTAGGCTATATGACGAGCTCCTGTAAACGTACTCGTGAAGGGGACTGTACACCTTTATTATACAAGTTCCCCTAAATCGTGTCAGGTGGCCGTCTTGTGAGGACTGTCCCCGGCTTGTAGGACTGCCAGTGGTGTTGTGGTAGGGAAGTTATACAAATCTCCTCTCTTATCGAAGCAATTAACCCCTTCACAATTACTCTCAGGATCTCTTGCTTCACCTATAGACGTGGGTTGGGTTGGGTTAGGTTAGGTTGGGTTAGGTTAGGTTAGGAGCACGTTAACTAGGGCATACATTTTAGTAGGTAATATCGAATCGAATTGAGACAGACAGACAGACTTTAGGACATAGAAACAAGAATAACAAACACGCCAGGTCGCCAAGTTACTAAGGCCAAATGAGGCGACTTTTAAGGCCAATAGAGGCTACTTTTAAGGCCAATTGAGGCGACTTTTAAGGTCAATAGAGGTTTCTTTTAAGGCCAAAGGAGGCTACTTTTAAGACCAATAGACGCTACTTTTACAACACTGGCTTATGAAAGTTTACACAACGCTATAAAGACATGAGGAGACATATGGCTACTTCCCCTCATACAAACGACCCGGGGAGGGGCTTAACCACGTCATAGTTACAGTATTTGTTGACCCAATCATAATCGCTGCTGTTTCTTACGTGCGGATCGACTTATTTACTACTAATAATAACAACTTAAAAACGACTGTTACCTAATCACTTAACCTGACCTGACCTGACCTACACCTACTACAAAAACTCCCCAGGTAATTTTTTTACTACACTCGTCAGTAAGTACTCAAATAGTTCTAGTACTGTCTATTGTGCTATACTAGGAAGTACTCAAGTAGTTCTAGTACTGTCTATTGTACTATCCTAGGAAGTACTCAAGTAGTTCTAGTACTGTCTATTGTACTATCCTAGGAAGTACTCAAGCAGTTAGAAATGTCAGAAAAATGTGTAGCGCTAAAAATGTTCCTGATGAAAGAGGACGTGTAGCAGCCAAGTGAATGTTGATGCTGATGTGGTAGTTTAAGTTAAGTTAGGTAAGAGATGACGAGTGGCGGGTGGCCTTAGAATAGGTCAGCTTAGGTTGTGAGAATAGGTTATATAGTTAGATTAGGTTAGGTTGTGAGAATAAATTACAAGGTTAGGTTAGGGGCGACGAGTGGCGGGCGGCCTTGGGTGGGCGGAGTAACAACATGACATGTGATGGGCGGCCGGACGTACAGCTCTCTCTCTCTCTCTCTCTCTCTCTCTCTCTCTCTCTCTCTCTCTCTCTCTCTCAGCTTCCTTAATGGTCAACAAAACGGTGTAGACCTCAACATGTTTATAATTATATAAACAATAAGTATTCATCCACTTATCCTAACCTAACCTAACCTAACCCTCACCTAACCTAACCTTCACCTAACCTAACCTGGATAAAACACGAGTCATGAAAAATAGTCGTCCGTATCAGAATAGTGACATAATACTCTGTTGACCCTCATCATGTTGTAGCAGAACCCTCGATTAACAAGTGAGTAGTCTAAAGTAAACGGATTTATCAGCTTTTATATCTTGGTTAAAAATTCTTCTGTAATTACGTAAGAGGGATTTAACATTGTTGAATTATTTAACTAATCCATTAATAGATATTCCCAAGTATTTAACACTCAATTAACAGAAGTACACAGGGATTGTAATGCATTTGTAAACACTAAACTTTGCGACGAAGGAATTCTTGGACGTTACAATCCTGCGAGAGAGAACGTCGACACTTTGAACTGTCATGTGACAAATAGGTTGGTTACTGGTAAAGTTTACGCTACGCCCTCACCTGTTACTCACTAATTACGTGTTACGCACCGACAACTTCATTATCACAAAACCAACACTCCGTAACAGTGTTCAACTCCCCTTGGCCATGAGGGCTAAAATCCACTCTACTGTATAGTACTTCATCCCGTGAGCTTTATGGGTCTTGCCTGGTGTTCCTAAAGGGTACGAGGAACCTCAGCTGTTTGAGTGGGAGTGGACCCTTGTTATATGTGTTTATTATTGTCTTAATATTTCCCTTCCTTAGTTTTTTAGTGTTAAGCATCTCATAGAGGTTTAATAGCCCTGTGGTCCATAGCTTTATTACCTTTATCCATAGAGAGTTTGTTAGTCTTTTGGCTTCGTTAACCTAACCTAACCTAACCTAGCCTAACCTAACCTAACTATCAATTTCTCTATGCGATATCCATTTAGTGTTGCTCTCTCTCTCTCTCTCTCTCTCTCTCTCTCTCTCTCTCACACGGTAATCACTCTCCCATAATGACGTTATTTGGGAGAGTTAATTAAACCACACCTGGTTGACCATACACCTGATAGACTTCTCACACCGGCTACCATGAGAGAGAGAGAGAGAGAGAGAGAGAGAGAGATAAGGTGAAAATTGTAAATGTTGCATCACTGCCCATGGTGATAGTGTGTGTGTGTTGGTATTATTGGTCACACACACACACACACACACACACACAAAACCATTACCTCTGGGAAGTTAAGAAACCTAACTGGCTTACTATTTCCCAGACTGTTCTAAGTTACTGCCCACTCTCTCTCTCTCTCTCTCTCTCTCTCTCTCTCTCTCTCGTTAACACTGTCCTAAAGATGTTTATTCCTTATATACAATTTTAATGCCCCTTTGAGCATTGTAGTGTCATTAAAATGTGGGTTGGGTTAGGTTAGGTTAGATTATGGTTAGGTTAGGTTATGGTTAAGTTAGGTTATGGTTATGGTTAAGTTAGGTTGGGTTAGGTTAGGTGTCCAGTGGTTTTGTGAGATATTAATAATTATTAGGAGTAGGAAGAGGAGGAGGAGGAGGAGGAGGAGGAACGGTGTAGAAAAGAAAGAGGTAAGAGGGAGGAAGAGGAGGAAGGGGAGGAGGGAGAAGAGGAGGAGGAGGAGGAAGAAGAGGAGAAGGAAGAGGAGGAGGAGGAAGAGGAGGAGAGTAGCCACCTTGAGACCGCCTCTCGGGTAACGATACAATACGTTTAATTAAGGTAACACTGAGGGTCAAAGGTTCTTATCTGGTAACACTGAGGGTCAAAGGTTCTTATCTGGTAACACTGAGGGTCAAAGGTTCTTATATGGTAACACTGAGGGTTAAAGGTTCTTATCTGGTAACACTGAAGGTTAAAGGTACTTATTTGGTAACACTGAGGGTCAAAGGTTCTTATTTGGTAACACTGAGGGTCAAAGGTTCTTATCTGGTAACACTGAGGGTCAAAGGTACTTATTTGGTAACACTGAGGGTCAAAGGTTCTTATTTGGTAACACTGAGGGTCAAAGGTTCTTATCTGGTAACACTGAGGGTCAAAGGTACTTATTTGGTAACACTGAGGGTCAAAGGTTCTTATCTGGTAACACTGAGGGTCAAAGGTTCTTATCTGGTAACACTGAGGGTCAAAGGTACTTATTTGGTAACACTGAGGGTTAGGGATTTTCTTCTCATCTGGTAATAGTGGGGGCTTACACAGGGGGGGGGGGGCTCCAGGTTTTCCTCTATAGTTGGTAACAGTGATGGATGGCAAGAAAGTGTAGAGGAAGAAAGCATATGCTTGGGAAGAAAGTAGGTGCATGGGAAGAAAGTAGGTGTATGGGAAGAAAGTAGGTTTATGGGAAGAAAGTAGGTTTATGGGAAGAAAGTAGGTGTAAAGGAAGAAAGTGGATGAAAGGGAAATAAGTATACGAAAAGAGATCAGGCAAAAAGTCCATAAAAGGAAAAAATGCAGGTGGTATGTATAAGGGGAAAAAAATAGGAAAATAAAGTATCCAGAAATAAAGTAGGAGGATAGAGTAAGTAGTAAGTATTGGGGAAGAAAGTAGGGATGTTGTCGCCGATTAAAACGTAGGTTGGGTTAGGTTAGGCACTGTTGGTTGGGCAGGTTGTGTCACGGGGCGGCAGTAGAGCGAGTCCTCCTGAGCCAGTTACCGTGTATATGGTATAACACTGTAACGTTATAGGCCAGCAGAGGGCAAAAAAGCTGTTATTACACTACACTCAGCAGCTAGTGTGTGTGTGTGTTTAAAAGATTACATTACGGTTTTCTACACAAAATCTTAAAAGAGTTATTATCCAGTAGTTTCTGATAAATAATCCTCTGAGAAAATGACACATTTCTCGTTCATTGTGACCTTGACCTTTGACCTATATAACCCAAAGGACCAACACACTCCACACAGAGAGCAGATCTCATCGGTGACATATGGTAAACAAATTTGTCTGAAATTAGTCGATGTATTGGACAGTTTGACATCTCATGCAAAGACTAATAAACGTTACAAGGCAGCAGCGAAAACTTTACAGCTATATCTTCTATTGCCAACTTGTTCTGTGCTGTTAGTTAATTGGCGTCCGTGAGATACTGGTGAAATGTCGGGCACGTACAGCGGGACTCGGCACCGCTTGTATCTTGCGGCCAAACTAGTACAATCGAAACACGCCATCATGTTTTCTTACGGGTTTTGTTTCGTCGTTGTGGAATACCGTAAGCTGTCTATTTTTGCTAGCCGTCTATGTCCGTATTACCCTGTTGATATTCCCAATAGAAATACGGTTTAGTTGTTGACGGTTCTCTATCGGTTGATGCGTTTCCGTGTAAACTTATACAGAACCTAATTCCTCAGTACTTACATTGATAAACAAAGACTGACACAAAACAATTCCCAGTCATCATTGGTTCTGTAACTTGTACCGTACCTCCAGAATCAATAGTTCTGTAACTTGTACCGTACCTCCAGCATCAATAGTTCTGTAACTTGTACCGTACCTCCAGCATCAATAGTTCTGTAACTTGTACCGTACCTCCAGAATCAATAGTTCTGTAACTTGTACCGTACCTCCAGAATCAATAGTTCTGTAACTTGTACCGTACCTCCAGCATCAATAGTTCTGTAACTTGTACCGTACCTCCAGCATCAATAGTTCTGTAACTTGTACCGTACCTCCAGAATCAATAGTTCTGTAACTTGTACCGTACCGCCTGCATCAATATATCAGTTACAGTCAGTACAGTCATATGTTTGGTTCTAATTATGTATCGCATATCACTCTCAGGGTACACGATTCTGTAACACTGCTCAGTTTCCTTTACTTAGTCCTGATATATGCAACAAGTACTGTACGTGAACTGATTCGTCCTTACCCACCATGACTTCGCTAGCCATCCCCTTCACCGAACACAAAAAACATACAAGCATAACGTTTTGTGGGTAAACCTAACCTAACCTAACCTAACCTAACCTAACACTAACCTAACCTAACCTTGGTGGGTAAGCGCTGATTCTAGTAAACTGTGTCCCAACCTGGAGATCGCGTGAGCAGCATTCCGCAAGGGGTTCAGTTATCCCCATACCTGTTATCCTTCACTGGGGAACATGATGCAGTTATTCTTTTCATACTTTACTCGTGGCGCAAACCTTGACATTAGCTGGTTTAGTACATAGGTTAAGGGGATAATTTAACAGCAGGAAATGGATAACATGTTATTTGTCCAGTGGATAATTTGTCAGACATTTATTTACCACCTTGCATTACCCGATTAGTCAAATTTCCATAATGGACAAAACTACTAGACAATTCACCACCTTAACGAAATAATAAAATCGCCCAACAGATTATCGACCACAGGACAAATCATTATTGGACATAATTATCACCATCAGATAAATTAACATGGGACAAATTCCACCATCTTTATAACAATAACCCAAGTAATGCTGGACAGATATCTCTCCCGGTCTAACCTAACCCAACCTAACTTAACCTAATCTAACCTAATCTAATCTAACCCAACCCAACCTAACCTAACTTAACCTAATCTAACCCAACCCAACCCAACCTAACACAATGATAAATGATACCAGACGTGTACAGTGAAACTTTTATTTAACGGACTATATAGAGATGAAAATCCGCTATATCGAGGGTTCGTTATATGTGAAATCCCCCTCAATAACGGATTATATGGAGGGAGAGAGAGAGATGTTCGTTATATGTAAATTGCACTGTGTATTAAGCACACACAAATCCTTACTTTTATTTCGCGTAGATCAATAATAATTTCCATACATCATCTGAATGTAAAATATGGGATGAAAGCTTAATGTATAAATGAATAATGTAGTGGCAATAACACCTTCAACAAGTACTCAGGGGATGCTACTCAATATAGAAAGTGTAGACGCCTTATATGGCAACACCGGTGTGGACCAGTGTGTGTTGTGTGACTGGACGCTTCAGCATTGTAGTACCGATTACTACTGAGACTGCATATTATTATTATTATTATTATTATTATTATTATTATTATTATTATTATTATTATTATTATTGCTATTATTATTATTATTATTATTATTATTGCTATTATTATTATTATTATTATTATTATTATTATTATTATTATTATTATTGCTATTATTATTATTATTATTATTATTATTGCTATTATTATTATTATTATTATCATTATTATTATTACTATTATTTTTATTGCTATTATTATTTTTTATTGCTATTATTATTATTATTATTATTATTGCTATTATTATTATTATTATTATTATTATTATTATTACTATGATTTTTATTGCTATTATTATTTTTATTGCTATTATTATTGTTATTATTATTATTATTATCATTATTATTATTATTTTTATCATTATTTTTTTTTTTATTATTATTATTAGCTGAATCGCCGCCCTCCGGGCGGATCATCACTACATATAGCACCACCCATCATCATTACATATAACACCATCCATCATCACTACATATAACACCACCCATCATCACTACATATAACAACATCAATCATCACTACATATAACACCACCCATCATCACTACATATAACAACATCCATCATCACTACATATAACACCACCCATCATCACTACATATAACAACATCAATCATCACTACATATAACACCACCCATCATCACTACATATAACAACATCCATCATCACTACATATAACACCATCCATCATCACTACATACAGTATAACATCAATCATCACTACATATAACACCACCCATCATCACTACATATAACACCATCCATCATCACTACATATAACACCATCCATCATCACTACATACAGTATAACATCAATCATCACTACATATAACACCACCCATCATCACTACATATAACACCATCCATCATCACTACATATAACACCATCCATCATCACTACATATAACACCACCCATCATCACTACATATAACACCATCCATCATCACTACATATAACACCATCCATCATCACTACATATAACACCACCCATCATCACGACATATAACACCATCCATCATCACTACATATAACACCACCCATCATCACTACATATAACACCACCCATCATCACTACATATAACACCACCCATCATCACGACATATAACACCATCAATCATCACTACATATAACACCACCCATCATCACGACATATAACACCACCCATCATCACTACATATAACACCATCCATCATCACTACATATAACACCACCCATCATCACTACATATAACAACATCCATCATCACTACATATAACACCACCCATCATCACTACATATAGCACCACCCATCATCACTACATATAACACCACCCATCATCACTACATATAACACCATCCATCATCACCACATATAACAACATCCATCATCACCACATATAACAACATCCATCAACCTCTACATATAACACCACCCATCATCACTACATATAACACCACCCATCATCACTACATATAACACCACCCATCATCACTACATATAACACCACCCATCATCACTACAGATCGGTAAAGTAGTTTCCGAGATTCTCGTGCGGACACACAAACAAACAAACAGATATACTTCTTTGTATTTTATAGATAGATTATTATTATTACGTATATAACGACACATTGTTGAGTTCTGGTTAAAGAGAGGAAGACAAACAACAAAAATAATGTTAGATCTAAATAATTTATGCCGACTTTTCCCGACGTAACATAACCAAACAAAATGGTTCACAAAAATAGCGTATATCCCCAGTGGTCCCCACACGGACTTGTCTGTCCTTGTGCATTATGTTCTTATGTTCATATATGTGTGTGTTCTTATATGTATGTGTGTGTGTGTGTGTGTGTGGTGAACAATACTGACCTATAAAAATTTGTAAAAACCAGGTATTGTACTGTTGTGGTGGTGTGGCATAATGGTGTGGCACAATGGTGTTTTTGTTTGTGGTGGTGTAGCATAATGGTGTGCTCGTCTGTGGTGGTGTGGCGTGGTGGTGTGCTCGTCTGTGGTGGTGGTGTGGCGTAATGGTTAATGTTACAGTGGTGGTGTGGCGTAATGGTGTGCTCGTCTGTGGTGGTGTGGCGTAATGGTTAATGTTACCGTGGTGGTGTGGTATAATGGTGTGCTCGTCTGTGGTGGTGTGGCATAATGGTGTGCTCGTCTGTGGTGGTGTGGCATAATGGTGTGCTCGTCTGTGGTGGTGTGGCATAATGGTGTGCTAGTCTGTGGTGATGTGGTAGAGCTGGCACACCAGGATGATTGGGCACACTTCTGCCACGCTCCCTGCTACCCATCTGCTGAGTCACTATCGGGGTTTTGTCACACTAACCTACATTGTTACATCCCAGAATAATTCACCTCACATTACACATAACGCAGAGGCATCTAACATAACCCGTAACATTAAGAATACAGTATCCTAACCTGACCTAACCTGACTTGACCTAACCTGATCTGACCTGACCTAACCTGATCTGACCTGACCTAACCTAACCTAACCTGACCTGACCTGACCTGACCTGACCTAACCTAACCACTTAGCCACTGCTGTAACCAAATTTAAGCTCCCTAGATGAAAAATAGTGCTCGAGATATCATCACCGGACAAACAGCCAAGCAATCAATCAATCAATCAATCAAGCAAGCAACCAAACAAGTAAGCAATCAAGCAAGCAACCAAACAAGTAAGCAACGAAGCAAGTAAGCAAATAAGCAAGCAATCAATCAATCAAGCCGAGACCTGTGACAAACAAAGGAAGTGTCCAGAATCTCTTTTACGTCTCACCGCCACAAGTAGATATGTTAGGGAGGGGGGGGAGAGGGGGGTGGAGGTGAAGGTTAGGTTAGGTTACACAACAACAAATTACATCCAAAATCATCGCTACTTACACAACTTGAGTCAACAGATGTACGGCCAACAGATGCACGGCCAACAGATGCACGGCCAACAGATGCACGGCCAACACACGCACGGCCAACAGATGCACGGCCAACACACGCACGGCCAACACACGCACGGCCAACAGATGCACGGCCAACACACGCACGGCCAACACACGCACGGCCAACACACGCACGGCCAACAGATGCACGGCCAACACACGCACGGCCAACCCCATACCTGCAAATAGAAAAAACAAATCTCTATCACCTGACATATTTACCTTTTCATTAACTTCCTAAATATTAATTGCCTAAAGTAACCAGTGAGTATTTGCACCTATACATTGTACCATCCATCTGTTACACTAAATAGGGGTAATTGATGATTAATTACTACAAAGAAACTAAATTTTGGGCGGCATAGGAAAATTATTTATTTGGGCTGTTTAGAAATTAATGGTAATTATTTTAGATGTGATAGAATCTGTTGTGTTTCTATTATGGTGCCGTTTACCATCAACATTGGTCAGGTTAGGTTAGGTTTTGTGTGAAACTACTCATCGTTGTGTATTTTAATGATGTACAATACATGATCGCTTATGGCCAGTCAGAAGATTCCAAGAAATATATATATACATAGAAGATATCGTTCATAGTTAATTATGCCAACTTAGTGTAAAACACACACACACACACACACACTTACTTCCCAAGCTCACCTATGCCTCCCCTACCTGGTCTTCCTCCCTAAATGCCACACAACGTAAACACCTAAAAAAGTGCAAAAGAGGGCATGCAAGATTATTCTCTCCCCTTCCTACTCCACATATCAAGAAGCGCTCAACACACTGACCCTCTCGGCTCTCTCTGACCATCACCACGACCTCATCCGAAAATTTGATGAGAAACTTCTGCACCATCCTCAACACCGGCTCCTACTATCACCCGAGATCCCTCGTCCACGAATTGGTGTTCGACACCACAACCGCATCGAGCCTATACGAGCACGTACTGATCGCTATAAGAACAGCCCAGTCCCAACCATTGTAAAAATTATCAACAGCTCGTAATCAACCAGTGTATTCACTCCCAGTCAATCTTACCTTTTTGCACTGTCACTATGTTGAAATGCCCTGTAGTATGACCTTCTCCCCACCTAGTTATTATATATCATATTTGTATCACTATGTTACTTGCATATTATTAGTCAATCAAGAGACCCATTCCCCAATTATGTGACTGTATATTTTCAGCCTTCCGGCTGCTTTGCTCTTTCAGCAACCCTTATATATATATATATATATATATATATATATATATATATATATATATATATATATATATATATATATATATATATATATATATATATGTGTGTGTGTGTGTGTGTGTGTGTGTACAGATAGATAATAAACGTATTAGAGAGAGAGAGAGAGAGAGAACCGTAAGCTCGGGCATATGCCGGTACTAGACTCGCCCCATTAAGCACTGTAATATACATCAGCTGACAGCTAACCTAATGTCCTGTCCACCAAGCCAAGATTTCTATAGTTTCTAACTGTGTGTGTGTGTTTGTGTGAGAGAGAGAGAGAGAGAGAGAGAGAGAGAGAGAGAGAGAGAGAGAGAGAGAGAATTTTCACTACCTCACCGTGTCGAAACCGCTAAAAATCGTTCGCACAGCCCGGGAAAAAAGTTACAATTGGTCCAGACTCTCAGTGTGATCTTGATGTGAGAGATGGTTTAGCCAGCCAGTGTGGGGCTCCAGATTGGCCTAATGACCGGCAGAAAGGAAAACCAAACGGCAGCGCTGGACACACCTAGAATAAAGAATGATCTAATAATAATAATAATAATAATTAACGGTTTATTGAAAGAGCTTGGCAGCCAGAAGGCTGAAAATATACAGTTACATATTTGGGGAATGGGTTTCGAATTACAAATAATATACAAGTAACATAAGTGATACAGATAAGATATATAATAACTAGATGGGGAAAAGCTCAAACTACAGGGCATTTCAACATAGTGACAGTGCAAGGAATAGTGTTTACTGGGAGTGAATACACTGGTTTATTACAAGTTATTGATAATAAAATTTTACAATGGTTGGGACTGGGCTGTTCTTATAGCGATCAGTTCGTGCACGTATGGGCTGGATGCGGTTACATAAGAACATAAGAAAATAAGGAGTCTGCAGTAGGCCGGTTGGCCTGTGCATGGCAGCTCCTGTCGAGAGTTACTACCACTCTCTATCATCCATGAATCTATCCAGCCTCCTTTTGAAACTTTCCAGAGTTCCCGCACTTACTACAAAGTTGCTAAGCTTGTTCCACTCGTCCACCACCCTATTTGTGAACCAGTTTCTTCCTATCTCCCTCCTAGACCTAAACTTATCCAACTTGAATCCGTTGCTCCGAGTCCTATCCTGCTCGGATATTATAAGAACTTTATCTATATCCCCTTTATTAATTCCTTTCACCCACTTAAATACTTCTATCATATCTCCCCGCACTCTTCGTCTTTCTAGGGAATGCAAGTTAAGTTTCTTTAACCTATCCTGATATGGAAGGTTTCTAAGTCCCTGAATCATTTTTGTCATTCTTCGCTGCACCGACTCTAGTGAATTTATATCCATTCTATAATAGGGGCACCAGAACTGAACCGCATAATCGAGGTGCGGCCTAACTAGCGCAAGATATAGTTGCAATAAGACCTCTGCACTCTTGTTACTTACACTTCTAGATATAAAACCCAATACTCTGTTTGCCTTATTTCGAACATTAACGCACTGTTTTCTAGGCCGTAGGTCCGGGCTTACAAGTACCCCTAGGTCTCTTTCACAAGTCGACTTCTCTAGGTTGATGTTGTTCAGGCTGTATACATTATAAGTATTTGTTCTTCCAATATTAAGTACGCTGCACTTAGTGGTGTCGAACAGCAATTCTCGGGCTGTGTGCGCCCGGGACAACACCAACACCTATACCTACACCTCCACCAACACCAACACCTCCACCTACACCAACACGTACACCAACACCTGCACCTCCACCAACACCTACACCAATACCTCCACCAACACGTACACCAACACGTACACCAACACCTGCACCTCCACCAACACCAACACCTGCACCTCCACCAACATCTCCACCAACACCTACACCTCCACCAACACCTCCACCAACACCTACACCAACACCTACACCTACACCAACACCTACACCAATACCTCCACCTACACCTGCACCAACACGTATACCAACACCTGCACCTCCACCAACATCTCCACCAACATCTCCACCAACACCTACACCAACACCTCCACCAACACCAACACCTACACCTACACCTACACCAACACCTACACCAACACCTCCACCAACACCAACACCTACACCTACACCAACACCGACACCAACACCTCCACCAACACCTACACCAACACCAACACCTCCACCAACACCAACACCTACACCTACACCAACACCTACACCTCCACCAACACCTCCACCAACACCTACACCAACACCTACACCTCCACCAACATCTCCACCAACACCTACACCTCCACCAACACCTCCACCAACACATACACCTACACCAACACCAACACCTACACCAACACCTACACCAATACCTCCACCTACACCAACACCTGCACCAACACGTATACCAACACCTGCACCTCCACCAACACCTACACCAACACCTACACCTACACCAACACCAACACCTACACCTACACCAACACCTACACCTACACCTCCACCAACACCAACACCAACACCTACACCTACACGAACACCTACACCTACACCTACACCAACACCAACACCAACACCTACACCTACACCAACACCAACACCTACACCTACACCAACACCTCCACCAACACCTACACCTACACCAATGGTCTATTGGTCCATACTGGTCAGTCCCGTTTACACCCAACCCCTATCGCTCATATATCCATCCAACCTGTGTTTGTTTGAAGCTATCCAGCGTGTTAAGAGTTAATGGTGATATTTGGTAACTTGTTCCACTCGTCCACTACTCTATTTCCAAACCAATGTTTATCTATTTTGCGCCTAAATCTAAATTTGTCTAATTTTAATTCATTGTTACTAGTTCGTTCTTGGTTGGATAGTTTGAGTACCTTTGTAATGTCACATTTGTTTAGCCCTGACTTCCATTTATACACTTCTACCATATCGCCCCTCACTCTACGTCTCTCGAGGGAGTGCAAATTAAGATGCTTTAACCTGTCTCTGTACTCCAGGTTCCTAATGCCCGGGATTAGTCTTGTCATTCTCCTCTGAATTCTTTCTAGGGATTTTATATCCATTCTGTAGTACGGTGACCAGAATTGAACTGCGTAATCCAAGTGAAGTCTAACAAGCGCAGGATATAGTTTTAGGATGACCTCGGTAGTCTTGTAACTAACACTCCTTTGTATGAACCCAAGTACTCTATTAGCCTTGTTTCGACCAAATACACATTGTTTACTTGGCTTCCTACTTATCTTAACTCCTAAATCGTTCTCACAGTCGGATTTCTCAATAACATCGCTGTTCATCTGGTTTCTGTGTTTACATCTGCTAGACTAAGTACCTACACCAGCATCATTTCTCAGGGCTACACGTCTATTTCTCTTCGTTATTTTAATCTATCTCTTTCTCACCGCCTACCCAACCCCCACCACCACCACCACCACCCCTCTCCATCTGCCGCGTCTCTGAGTCTCTCCCTCTCGTCTCTGAGTCTCTCCCTCTCGTCTCTCAGTCTCTCCCTCTCGTCTCTCAGTCTCTCCCTCTCGTCTCTCAGTCTCTACCTCTCGTCTCTCAGTCTCTACCTCTCGTAGCTACAGTCATTAACTCACAGATTTCACCTCTATCTTATTTTCCCAGCTCTGACAGATGCTCCAGCGGCAGGTAATTATCGTGGGGAGCGGTTGGTTAGGTTCACACACACACAAACACACACAGATACATAAACACCCTGATACATACACACACACACACACAGGTGGATACACAAACACACTGATACATACACACACTTACACACACACACACACTGATACATACACACATGAACACGTCCTCAAAGGCATGAACACAATATTACACACATGGACAGAAACACGCACATAGAAGTAAAAGCAACCACGCATGTTTACAATTCATCTCTGGTGAAGGGAGACACACACACACACACACACACACACACATAGCTGTTGAGAAATGCGGAAATTTATGTAAAATGAGTCTCACTTAAGGTGATGACTGTACAGGTAGATATATGGGTGGTAGTCTTGTATTTTTTTGTTTTTTTTATTTACGAGTAATAGCCTACCTGGGCACAGGCTATCGACCCACAACGGGCCTGGATTATATTAATGTACACCACGAAGAGGCCGGAAAACCAGCTTTTTAAAGCGAGACAGATTGTATGAGTATGGAAGCACAGAAGGCAGAGCATTCCACAGTTTGGCTGTGTGAGGAAAGAAGGAGGTACTATAACGGGTTATTATAGTGTGACCGACATCCACAGAGAAACGGTGGGCACCGCGGGCAAGACGTGTGTTAAGAGTCCACGGCCTTGCCGGCGGTACAGAGGAAGCCAAATCCACCGAACATTGCCCGTTAAAGTACCTGTAAAAGAGAGAGAGTGAAGCAACATTGTGGCGAAGAGAAAGGGAAGAAAGATTGTCGACTAAAGGAGGAGAGTTAATAAGACGAAATGCCTTTGATTCCACCCTATCTAACAGAAGAAGAGCCACACACACACACACACACACACACACACATCTTGACCAACGCTGGGAACTAGGTCTATGTACAGTAATCACAGATTACATGGTTTGTATGTTTGTACGTCTGTAAGTATTACTAATATTAATACTATTAATGGTGCTACTACTTCTACTACTACTACTACTACTACTTTATTGAACGTGGCCTCCACCCTCCCCCAATAGCCACACCTTCGCCGCCATTTTATTACCTTAAAATTTACTATCCTAATACATATGTAGCTACCATAGCTGTGTTGAGTTAGTTGAGCCGCAGATCTATGCGGCATTAAGTGACTGTTGTCGGCTTTGGGGCCGAAGCTCTCGTTCCCCTGAGGCAGAGCAAAGCCGACCTAAGGAGAGAGAAGGACAGTCGACATCTCATCCAGGCTGTAACATAACTTGTGGGCTGCTGCTTCTGTTCGGAGATCACCTCCGCGAGTCTGGCGTAGAAACATCTTGCACTTGGTCCCATCCCACCAGAGGTTGTGAACACTAGAGGAGTGAAGCTGCCTTGATCAACGTTCTGAATTCTCTCCTACTACTACTACTACTACTGTTACCTCTACTATCAGAGCTACTATTACTATTACTGAGGCTACTACTGCTGCTGCTGCTGCTGCTACTACTACTACTACTACTACAAAATCAATCACTGGTAAATTATACCAGAATCGGAAACTCCCAAAGAGGAAAACAAAAAGTTCTCAATAGGAGGAGAAATTATTTTAATGGGATTCAATCATCCTTAAATTGCCTCGGGAAAATTTATAAAAAAAAACAAATTGTATCCTTCCTAAAGATTGCCGTCGTCAACTCTCTGGTGTGATAATAAACAAGGTACATGGAGGGCTCAAACCATTACCCACAAAGGACTGGAAACTGAGCCACCGCAGCAAATTTATCACGACAGGCATGGGAGAAAAAAGAGCGTGTGGTGTGGGAGACAGATGAGTGGTAGTGGTGTGAAGAAGATGACGAGGGAGAGGTAGGAATAAAGAGAGGAGGAGGAGGAGATGGATGAGGAGAAGGAGGAGGAGGAGGAGGAGGAGGAGACGGATGAGGAGGAGGAGGATGAGGAGGAGGAGACGGATGAGGAAGAAGAGGATGAGAAGGAGGAGGAGATGGATGAGGAGAAGAAGAAGGAGGAGGAGGAGGAGGAGGAGGAGAAGCAAGTGGACAAGGAAGAGGAGGAGAAGAAGAACGAGGTTGATGCTGAAGGAAGACGAGGGAGGAGGAAGAGGGGGAGGGGGAAGGGGGGAGGGGGAGGGGGAAGGGGGAATGCCATATACTCACCGTCCCTAATGTATGATGTATCACCTCAACCTAACATAACATAACCTAACCTCAAACTACCCTAACGTAACCTAACCTAACCTACCCTAACCTACGGCATGTTTAAACACACTCAGTACACACAAGTTATTGGATAGATCAGGTGCAGTAAACAGAAATGTGAAATTTTAAGGTGTCACAGGCGGGTCCCAGTGTGTTGAGAATATCGGTAAAGTTAGACCGTGTTATTAAGCCAGTTTATATGTACATAATTGCTTTCCTGTTTAGTTCATCTCCAAAGCGATTAGTTTCCTTTATGTCCAATGTAATAAATGGAAGGAATTATATTATACGTGTGTCCGGGAGAAAAAAATAATAATAATAATTCTTTCTTCTTCTTCTCATCATCATCACCATTATTATTATTATTATTATTATTATTATTATTATTTTTGTGTAAATAAAGGTCGGTGCATCATAAGACAAAACACAATTAATCAAAAGTAGTTAAATATACTTCAAACGTCAACAACTGATCTAAGATATATCGACCGTATTATACAGAACCATAAAATCGAAACTCACGTCGCAATCTCATCTGTAGTTACGTCCTTACTGGTTGTGGCGAACACCCCCAGTAGCGTAACCACTGGGAACACCAAACTATACCGGTATTTCCCAGTGATTGGACAATAACCGATCTTCCCACATTTATTGTTTAGGTGGCACCCAGAGCCCAGGATTCTCATAGACTTGTACTGCTGCCTTCACTAGTGGGTTTACAGCGGCTCGTCATATAGCCTAGGTACAGTCCGCTTCACTAGTGCGTTTACAGGGGCTCGTCATATAGCCTAGGTACAGTCCCCTTCTCTAGTGCGTTTACAGGGGCTCGTCATATAGCCTAGGTACAGTCCCCTTCACTAGTGCGTTCACAGCGGCTCGTCATATAACCAAGGTACAGTCCCCTTCACCAGTCCGTTTACAGGGGTTCGCCATTTAAACATTCAACAGATCATTAAATTGAGATACATGTTTTAATGTTGTTTTAATTTGATTCCATAGTATGATTACTATTGCGATTTTCCTTCTGTCTAATGTACACAAACACAGGGTTGCCATACTGCACAATACCTGACGAGTCCCTGTAAATGCACTAGTGAAGGGGACTGTACCTAGGCTATATGACGAGCCCCTGTTAACGCACTAGTGAAGGGGACTGTACCTAGGCTATATGACGAGCCCCTGTAAATGCACTAGAGAAGGGGACTGTACCTAGGCTATATGACGAGCCCCTGTTAACGCACTAGTGAAGGGGACTGTACCTAGGCTATATGACGAGCCCCTGTAAATGCACTCGAGAAGGGGACTGTACCTAGGCTATATGACGAGCCCCTGTTAACGCACTAGTGAAGGGGACTGTACCTAGGCTATATGACGAGCCCCTGTAAACGCACTAGAGAAGGGGACTGTACCTAGGCTATATGACGAGCTCCTGTAAACGCACTAGTGAAGGGGACTGCACCTTGAATTTATAAGACAGTATCTAACTCGCTGACTTCAGGAACGGCTCAATAGCAGCTACAGTATTTGGCTTCATTCTAAGAAACTTCCATATGAAGCTTCAGAAGCCTAACCCATGATAGGTGGTTGAGTTGTGAAGCTGGGAGGTAATTGGAGGGAAAGTGTGAGACAGGGAAACATTGTAAATATATGAGAGAGAGAGAGAGAGAGAGAGAGAGAGAGAGAGAGAGAGAGAGATCCTCCATCATGGCACTCTCTCTCTCTCTCTCTCTCTCTGTTTATGTAAAGTCTTGTAAACACTCTTTCTCAAGTTGAATAAAGAATAATTAATCTCTTGTCATATCAACACGAGTCGTCTTCCTGATCGTGTGTGTGTGTGTGTGTGTGTGTGTAAACAAACGACGCTATCTCTGATTACACATATCACTGCGGCAATGGTACCACAATAGGTTAGGTTAGGTTAGGTTAGATTTTATTTAGTTTTGGTGTAACTCGATGGACCAAATATTTAATGCAACATTTATGTGTATAGATGGACATTGGACATACATACATACATACATCTACTCTGATATTAATACTTAAACATTACATGCACACACACACACACACACCTAACCTAACCAGTTGATGTAGATGACAAAACTATTTTACATATTCTCAGAGCCACTCAGGAAGGACACCCAGACGAACGATAAATACACTACACTACACTATACCACTTACACTACACTACACTATACTGGATAACACTACACTACACTGGACAGCATTACACTACACTAGGCTACACTACACTATACTACATTACAATACACCACACTACATACCTAAGATTCAGAAATTATCAGGACGGAAACTCTCGCTATTTAACGCCTCATAATCCTAAGTTCTCATGTGAAGGTAAATTACAGTGATTGAGGAAAGTTGCCTTGAGTTGTCTACGGATGGTGGCTACTAGATAGATCTGCTCAGGTTAGATTAGGTTAGGTTTGGTTAGGTTAGGTTAGGTTTGGTTAGGTTAGGTTTGGTTAAGTTAGGTTAGGCTTGGTTAGGTTTGGTTAGGTTAGGTTAGGTTAGGTTTGGTTAGGTTAGGTGTAGAAGAAAGAAAGTTCGCTCCCACCCATAATGAAGTAGCATCGACCCTAAACGAGATACAACAGTCAGGGTAGGTCAGTTCGGAGACTCATTCCCTTGATTCAGTTTCCCCGCAGAGAGCGATCTATTGCCCCCCGACGGTACAGCCATGATCCCAAGTTTCTTTCCCCTCCCTGGCTGAATAAAGGCGAAGTCTAGGTTGAAGAAAGACCAGGCGAACGGATATAGACTCGTTCAGTAGTTTGGTGATGATGGCGAGGCTCACACACCAACAACTCAACATAGACAAAACACACGAATAAGTGTATGAAATATGATTCAAAACATTGACATAATATGCACATGGATAACAAATGCATTCATAAACATTGTACACATACACACACGTTATGTTGGTAGATTACCACTGAGCCCTGTGAAACTTAGTCCGGTCTCGAACCATCTGTTTTAAGTGTTCACATTACATACGGAGCACTAAGCCAATATATTATGTAGTGGCTGGTCAGATCTCAGCATTAAGGAGTAGAAGCTCGAGAAGGTCAGGTTCATATATTTCTCTACAGTGTCATGGCAGACAAGACAACTTAATGTAGTAAATAGTTTTGACTGTTGTCTCATCCAGTTATATGACTGTTATATACTGAAACTTTGAATATAATTAGAAATATTAATTTGTAATTTAACTGTATTTTATATAATACTCCTGTTAACGTCACTCCAAATATGACTTACATTTACTCAACTATTCCTGGGTGTAGAGTAGAACCGAACCTAACCCAATTAGTAGGGAATTTTGGTCCGAGAATGGGCAGCTCAAGAGAAGACCAAGAGGACCCCAGTACAGACGGAGGTGAAACAAGTATGGGGGAGCATCTGATGACGGCTAGTTATCTGCACGGGCTGGTGAACTCCCTGCAGCTGGAGGTAGTCGGGGGCGGTGGGACAAAGTATTAAGACCTTTTGTCATAGTGTATTGGTTTCATAACTAATTAATACTAAATGCAGTTGACACTTTTTTTCCATACTTTACATATCTTTGTTGATTATAAAGTATGTGACTGGTTGTTATTCCATATTGGGAAACTGTGGTATGTAGTTCTTATGATATTTGATGATAGGATATTTAGTCTACAAATGTGAATAGTTGTGTAAGTGGGCCAATATACCACACTGTGATGGATAGGCAGAAGCATTATCCACTGATCAAAATATTAACAACAACCAGGTCGAAATAAAAACTAAATCACATGCATTAGACACAGACGCATCATATAATATGGTGGTGTTGTGTCGCGTTGCTGTGGTTAACAACGGCACCACGATCACAGTCCTGGCGCTATATCCACGGTCCAATGGAATATTATTTAATGTATGTTAATAGGAGTATACAGTACATACTAGTGATCACATTAAAGTCAAGGTCCAGTCACGCTCAGGAGACGATCCGGTGAAAGATATTTTGACTGGAGCGGAACTGTACTGTGACGTCACTTCCCGTGGTGGACAGTCAGTGGGATAACACCAGCCTTGCTTCAGTCGTCACCGAGTTTGGTGTGAAATGAGGATCCAAAGAAGAGGAAATTATGCAAGTAGGATTATGAGAAGGGTTTGTTTATTTAAAAAAAAATTATGATTATATGCTTCCGTTACTTCCCTCCTTCTCTCCCTTTCCGTTACTTCCCTCCCTCTGTTACTTCCCTCCCTCTCCGTTACTTCCCTCCCTCTCTCTCCGTTACTTCCCTCCCTCTCTCTCCGTTACTTCCCTCCCTCTGTTACTTCCCTCCCTCTCCGTTACTTCCCTCCCTCCCTCTCCGTTACTTCCCTCCCTTTCCGTTACTTCCCTCCCTCTCCGTTACTTCCCTCCCTCTCCGTTACTTCCCTCCCTCCCTCTCCGTTACTTCCCTCCCTCCCTCTCCGTTACTTCCCTCCCTTTCCGTTACTTCCCTCCCTCTCCGTTACTTCCCTCCCTCTCCGTTACTTCTCTCCCTCTCCGTTACTTCTCTCCCTCTCAGTTACTTCCCTCCCTCTCCGTTACTTCCCTCCCTCTCCGTTACTTCCCTCCCTCTCTGTCACTTCCCTCCCTCTCTGTCACTTCCCTTCCTCTCCTTTACTTCCCTCCCTCTCCGTTACTTCCCTCCCTCTGTTACTTCCCTCCCTCTCTGTTACTTCTCTCCCTCTCCGTTACTTCCCTCCCTCTCCGTTACTTCTCTCCCTCTCCGTTACTTCCCTCCCTCTCCACTTCCTCTTACTGTTTATCATCTTACTCTTTCTTTTCCTAACCACCACAACCACCATCACCACCATCACCACCATCACCACCACCACCACCACCATCACCACCATCACCACCACCATCACTACCACCACCACCACCACCACCACCACCACTACCATCACCACCACTACCACCACCATCACCACCACTACCACCACCAGTACCATCAGCACCACCACCACCCCCACCACCAGTACCATCAGCATTACCATCAGCATTACCATCATCACCACTACAATCACCACCACCAATAACATCATCACTACTACAATCACCACCACCAGTACCATCACCACTACCATCACCACCACCAGTACCATCAGCACTACCATCATCACCACTACCATCACCACTACCATCACCACCACCAGTACCATCAGCACTGCCATCATCACCACCAGTACCATCAGCACTACCATCATCACCACTACCATCACCACTACTATCACCACCACCAGTACCATCAGCACTACCATCATCACCACCAGTACCATCAGCACTACCATCATCACCACCAGTACCATCACCACTACCATCACCACCACCAGTACCATCAGCACTACCATCATCATCACCACTACCATCACCACCACCATCAGCACTACTATCATCATCACCACCACCAGTACCATCAGCACTACCATCATCAGCACTACCACCACCACCATCAGCACTACCATCATCACCACTACCACCACCAGTACCATCAGCACAACCATCATCACCACTACCATCACCACCACCACCAGTACCATCAGCACTACCATCATCACCACTACCATCATCACCACTACCATCACCACCAGTACCATCACCACTACCATAATCACCACTACCATCACCACCAGTACCATCACCACTACCATCATCACCACTACCATCACCACCACCACCACTGCTACTATTACAAATAATAATAATAGTGATAATACTGATAATTATAACAATATTAATAATAATAATAGTAATTTTTTTAATCATTATAGCAATAATAATAATAATAATAATAATAATAATAATAATAATAATAACGAGAAGAAGAAGAAGAACTAAAGTCTGTTCTACCCTGAACTACGAACCGAGAGATCCACATACATGAAGCCGAAGCATTTAAGGGTTCACGTGTCAGGGTTCGGGGTTCAGGACGGGAGGAGAACAGATTTTAGGAGTGTGTGTGTGTGTGTGTGCCATGACACCTTCGCCGCCTCCTCCAGGAAGATGATAATAGTCTCCTGTTATGTTAAACACGTGTTATAATAACTTCCTTTGATCTGTAGACTGCAGATCTTGTCTTGGTTTCCTGGCAATTGTTTTCTGTAATTCACTGTCCGTTATCCTGACAAGGGTGTGTGTATGTGTATGTGAGAGAGAGAATGTGTGTGTGTGAGAGAATGTATGTGTATGTGTGTGTGCGTGTGTGTGTGTATTCTCACTCTGCATAGCCATTTCAAAAGACAGTCACGATACCTTTTTCCGTAATCGACGAGGACACGGGATTGCTAAGAATGACTCGGTAACTGCCCCAAATACGCCACTTCACTTGTCAACCAAACTAATAGACCTTCATGACCATCAGTGATATAAGAGCACCAACAAACCCTCAGACTTTCGGTTTGATTAATTGTTTATATATCGGGAACCACTCAGCCATTTGACAAAAGCACAGAACCACACGTCAATTTTTTTCACGAGAGAAAGATTCCTTAAGTTGGAAGCAAATTTCATGTACAATACAACAAATCGTGGCCGTGACATCAGCCACCTAACCTAACCAAACCTAACCTAACCTAACCAAACCAAACCAAACGTAACCTAACCTCACCTTACTTAACCTAACTTAACTTGTGAAACTTGAGACGCTAATCACTCATGTTAGATATTTCAGTTAATAGCTACTGCAGTAGAGATGGCGGGCGGAACTGTGCCTCCCGATTACGTGGTTAGGTTAGGTTAGGTTAAGTTAAGACTTCATTACTCCTGTCTTAGCATTTCCCCGCGACACACCCGGTGGTAGAAAACGGTTGCGGTCCAACAGTAGAAATTCCTTACCATCTAACCAGACCCATTGGAAAGTTAATAGTGTTTCATATATCAGGTCGGTTAGGGGGCTGTGGGGGCTACATCCAGTGAGAGTGGGAAATATCTTATGGGGGGTGTGGGTGTGTGGGTGTGTGGGGGTGTGGGTGTGTGGAGGTGTGGGGGTGTGGGGGTGTGGGGGGAGTGGTGTGGGTGGGTGTGTGGGGGCGTGGGTGTGGGGGCTAGAGGATGTCTTGTCATAGAAGTAATGTTATATTTGTGTTTCAATCAACACTCAGGAAACTGTATGTATGTATGGATTGATGTGTGTTTGAACAGGGGTATGTATGTATTACCAAGGTTCCAATATAAACAATAAGGTCCCAATGTAAACGATAAGGTCCAAATGTAAACAATAGGGTCCACCATAACAATAAGGTCCCAATATAAACAATAAGGTCCCAATGTTAACAATAAGGTCCCAATATAAGCAATGAGGTCCCACTGTAAGTTCCCAGTATAAATAATAGTGTCCCAATGCAAACAATAAGGTCCCAATGCAAACAATAAGGTCCCAAGGTAAACAAGAAGGCCCCAGTGTAAACAATTAGGTCCCAATGTAAACAATAAGGTCCCAATATAAACAATAAGGCCCCAATGTAAACAATAAGGTCCTAATGTAAACAATAAGGTCCCAATGTAAACACTATCTATCAAAACTTCACTCGTCGGCAGCCAAAGAAAGTAACCGGGTGAGACTTAACCATAGTGGCTATTTGTAACTCAGTGACCCGCTTTCTCCTACACTAGTAGAGAACCGAATACCTTATGCAGTGTGTGTGTGTGTGTGTGTCTATGTGTGTGTGTGTTCGATCCTCCTCTTACAGGGCAGAATGGGGACGCGTTTCGTTGTGTCATTAACCAGACCATCAATTATGGAAACCTGTATATTAACTTGAATGGGTGCCTGTGTCAGCTGGGGCTCTCCTGGGTACACGATTCACTGTAAATCAGGATGTCGTGGTGAGGTGCCTAAGGGATCGCTTGCCGCACCCTCAACACACTCTCTGTCTGGTGATCAACCGTTACCATCCCCTTAATTATTATCATACGCATATAATACTAAAATATATCATACTTATCATACTCACTAGGATATAAACCTTTATAGGAATAATTCATCCGCCAACCAATTTTTTTTTGTATACGCTTAACCTCGTAAGGGAGACGGACTAACAGTGTATGAGAGTCAAGAGGCACTTGACTCAGGGTGAAGGGCGTCATTGAGGAGTTGGTGGGGAGTAAGGAAGGAGATGTGCTATGAGAGGGAACTGTATCTCTGAGACTGGGATGGACTGAACGTGATCCTGTGAATACACATAAACATACACTATACTCATGCACAGAATAATACTCACTTAAACAAGGGAATATTTAAACACACACACACACACACACACTTTTTCCCTGGTTAGGTTAGGTTTCCTTTCACCTGTCTTTCCATCTCTCTGTCCCCCCTCACCCTCGTTTCTACTACCGAGGTTTGCGGTGTTGAGAATATCCGGCGGAAGTGAGGAGGGAAGGATCGCGTCTGTGGCCACCAGGTAACAGGACAGGTGACCACTGGCTTCACCCAACACCTGATGCGTCCCGTTGGTCCTTTACCACTCATTATACACACACACACCTGTCACTCAATACACCACCTTGTGTTGGTTCAGGAAGCTACACACAACACGGCGCGGATGAATTTTAGCTGTTACTGGGAATTGAGTATGACGATCAATCAGCTAGGATATATTGATAGGTGTTATTAGGGATGTCACACACACACACACACACACAAACACACACACACACACACACACACACAATCAACTATACGCCTAGATACAGTCCACCGAGATACAGCCACTCATCTTCCTTTTGCTACTAAATAAAAAAATGTAGCCATGGTCCATCGTGGCGGGAAAGGCATTGACAAACTTGACAAAAAAAGGCCAAATAAAGCCCATTATAATATGTACGCTAGTCCCGAGGCTCTTGATGCCACGGTCCAGACTACAACGTTACGAGGAATCATGGTAGTGGTGAAGCTAAATGTGATCCAGACTACAGCTAAATGTGATCCAAACTACTGCTACAGGTATCCAAACTACAGCTACAGGTATCCAAACTACAGCTACAGGTATCCCTCCTTCCTTTTCACCCCACCCTATTTCCTAGCCCGTCTCTTCCCTCGGCAGTCGGAGGTCCTGACACGCTAGAGAGAGAGAGAGAGAGAGAGAGAGCGAGAGAGAGAGAGAAAGAGAGAGAGAGATGCAGTGAAAGGTAAAATAAGGTATCTCTCTCTCTCTAAGAAGTATCGATCTATCTAAAAACATTATTTGCTTCGTCATTATTCTGGCTTCAGTTCGATTGGGAAACTGTGTCTGCTGGCTATACGAGTACAGTACTTTAGGCAGTCATTTAGTTAACAGTATAGTCCTGCCAGTCACCGTTTAGACCAGTGACTATACGGTGGTCACGTAGAGTTGCGCATCATTATATGGGAACAGTTGTTTCTTCCGCTCGGGAACCTCCGGCTATTTGACGAGTAAATGATCCTGGACGATGCTATTGAAGGCTATTTCTGATACAAAATAATAGGAGTTAGAGGTAAAGTCAGAAGCCCATCACTCAAACGACTGAATCTAACACGACGAATCACCTTATGTCACCTGCATCATTATTATATAGATCAGTTTATATAACACCTGAACATTCACCTCATGTCACCTACATCATTATTATATAGATCAGTTTATATAACACCTGTTGTTCTGTCTGGTGTTAAGTAACATTCCACCACTAACACACTATAGGTTTATGGTACAGTCACACCTACACTTTCTACATGACTCCTTTACCAATATTCTTTAACCTGGACCCCCGTACGGCAGAGGGATGGAAGACAAACTCGCATGTTGACTTCTATGTTCAATCTTTGAAATAAAAGTTGAGATAGGAGGGAGGAAGAGAGGAGGAAGAGGAGGAAGAGAAGGGGGAAGAGAAGGAAGAAGAGGAGGAGGGAGAGGAAGAGGAAGAAGAGGAAGAAGAGGAGGAAGAGAAGGGGGAGGAAGAGAAGGGGGAAGAGGGGGAAGTGAAAATGCAGGAGTGACTGTGAAAGGAGATATTAAAGAAAGGAGAAGGAGGGAGAGGAAGAGAAGAATAGAAGAAAGAGGAGAAGGAAGAAGAAAAGAAACGGAAGAGGAAGGGGAGGTAGGGGTAACGAGAGAGAATTGGAGAACAAGGAATGGTTAGGAAGAAGTGGTTACATATAGGCAGAGATTATAACAGGATTGGGGGAGGGGTGGGGAGGGGTGGGGTGGGGAGGGGAGGGGAGGGGTGGGGAGAGGTGGGGAGAGGTGGGGAGGGGAGGGGTGGGGAGAGGTGGGGCAGGGGTGGGTGGGGAGAGGTGGGGCAGGGGTGGGTGGGGTGGGAAGGGTTTGGGTGTAAGGCAGGTAAAAGACCGGATGGAACATAATTGGGATACCAGCTGGCAGGATGGGCAGTCAAGGATGTCTATTGGCTCCATGATAACACCACTACATTGATATCGAAATGAAATGAAAATATACTCCAGGTATTAAAATAAAACATTCCAGTGAAGGTAGCTATATGACGAGCCCCTGTAAACACACTAGTGAAGGGGACTGTACCTAGGCTATATGACGAGCCCCTGTAAACGCACTAGTGAAGGGGACTGTACCTAGGCTATATGACGAGCCCCTGTAAACGCACTAGTGAAGGGGACTGTACCTAGGCTTATATGACGAGCCCCTGTAAACGCACTAGTGAAGGGACTGTACCTAGGCTATATGACGAGCCCCTGTAAACGCACTAGTGAAGGGGACTGTACCTAGGCTTATAAGACGAGCCCCTGTAAACGCACTAGTGAAGGGGACTGTACCTAGGCTTATATGACGAGCCCCTGTAAACGCACTAGTGAAGGGGACTGTACCTAGGCTATATGACGAGCCCCTGTAAACGCACTAGTGAAGGGGACTGTACCTAGGCTATATGACGAGCCCCTGTAAACGCACTAGTGAAGGGGACTGTACCTAGGCTATATGACGAGCCCCTGTAAACGCACTAGTGAAGGGGACTGTACCTAGGCTATATGACGAGCCCCTGTAAACGCACTAGTGAAGGGACTGTACCTAGGCTTATATGACGAGCCCCTGTAAACGCACTAGTGAAGAGACTGTACCTAGGCTATATGACGAGCCCCTGTAAACGCACTAGTGAAGGGGACTGTACCTAGGCTATATGACGAGCCCCTGTAAACGCACTAGTGAAGGGGACTGTACCTAGGCTATATGACGAGCCTCTGTAAACGCACTAGTGAAGGGGACTGTACCTAGGCTATATGACGAGCCCCTGTTAACGCACTAGTGAAGGGGACTGTACCTAGGCTATATGACGAGCCCCTGTAAACGCACTAGTGAAGGGGACTGTACCTAGGCTATATGACGAGCCCCTGTAAACGCACTAGTGAAGGGACTGTACCTAGGCTATATGACGAGCCCCTGTAAACGCACTAGTGAAGGGGACTGTACCTAGGCTATATGACGAGCCCCTGTAAACGCACTAGTGAAGGGGACTGTACCTAGGCTATATGGCGAGCCCCTGTAAACGCACTAGTGAAGGGGACTGTACCTAGGTTATATGACGAGCCCCTGTAAACGCCCTAGTGAAGGGACTGTACCTAGGCTTATATGACGAGCCCCTGTAAACGCACTAGTGAAGGGGACTGTACCTAGGCTTATATGACGAGCCCCTGTAAACATACTAGTGAAGGGGACTGTACCTAGGCCATATGACGAGCCCCTGTAAACGCACTAGTGAAGGGGACTGTACCTAGGCTATATGACGAGCCCCTGTAAACGCACTAGTGAAGGGACTGTACCGAGGCTATATGACGAGCCCCTGTAAACGCACTAGAGAAGGGGACTGTACCTAGGCTTATATGACGAGCCCCTGTAAACATACTAGTGAAGGGGACTGCACCTAGGCTTATATGCCGAGCCCCTGTAAACGCACTAGTGAAGGGGACTGAACATGGGATTCAACATAACAGTAAACAAACAAGACTCGGGATCACCACTTATACAACATCGCGCCAGGTTATCTTTCTCACACTGAAAACCACAATTATTTTTAACTCACAGCAAAATTACGAACACTGAACCACAACCTAGCCAAACCTAACCTAACCACAACCAGTAAATAGCTCAAAACAGTCATCACAGTCTTACAATACACTGAAGGTGAGCTCCTCCACTAACCTAAACTAATCTAACGTAACCTAACATAACCTAACCTAATCAAACCTAACCTAACCTAACCACAACCAGTAAATAGCTCAAAACAGTCATCACAGTCTTACAATACACTGAAGGTGAGCTCCTCCACTAACCTAAACTAATCTAACGTAACCTAACCTAATCAAACCTAACATAATCTAATTTAATCTAACCTAGGACAATGTTTACACTAAGACTGCAGCGACGTGAAAACTCAGATTGGAAGTGAAAGCCAACAGTGTAAATCTAACATAATGCTGCCACACTAGGCGCATTTCACCACCCTGTGCACACACTCTCTCTCTCTCTCTCTCTCTCTCTTTATATCTGTATAATTTCTATATTATTTGTCTGCCTCTCATTTTTCTCTCCTCTTTTCTTTTCTCTCTTTCTGTCTATTTGACAGAGAGAGAGAGAGAGGCTTCACCACCTCCCCACAAAACAGGTAATGAGTCAGCCACGTGGAAGAAAGATTGTGTGTGTCCAGGTAATGACGGTGGAGTCTAGAGAGTGTTACGCCTTGACGTGAGAGAGAGAGAGAGAGAGAGAGAGAGAGAGAGAGAGAGAGAGAGAGAGAGAGAGAGAGAGAGAGAGAGAGAGAGTGTGTGTGTGTGAGAGAGAGTGTGTGTGTGTGTGTGTGTACAGGGTGATGTTATACGTCTAGTGTGGCAGCATTATGTTAGTGTTAAGGTACAAGCCACACTTGCTTCCTCTCACTTTCAGCTACCGCCGCTGGCTAGCCCTCATGACGAACAAGGAAACAACCTTGCGTAAGTCTTCCCCTGCCAGTACACAGCCTCTTCACCATCAAGACTCCTGCTGTGCCTCCTCGTGGCAACACACGGTAACTGGGTGACTAGCGGCCCCAGGCGAGACCAGCAGGGGATCTCGGAGCAACAGTGGGCCCCAGAGGGACGGCACATAGGCCCACTGGCCTGTGGACACACCCTGGTGCCTACCAACCACTGCCCAGCTGCCTTGCAGATTAACCTTGACAGGTATAAGACTACAGGATGGAACCCCGAGCGAAAAATCTGCGGTGGAGCCTCGCATCAGGCAGCCATGCTTACAGAGCTCCATTAAGATCCCAACGGTGGTATAGGCGGAATAGATGACCACCATGGAAACCCAACGACTACACCGGCAGATGAAGTCAATGCCTGATGGACAGGCTACTAAGGCGAAACTCAACAAACTGGGCTATTGGCAGTCCACTGCAACTCTCCCTCTCCCCAGTTGTTGCAACACTTGCACCACTGGATCAGGAAAAGGGAGAGCCAAGACGTGTGGTTGCAGCCTGTGCTCCTGCCTCACCACATATTCAACTCACGCGCAGCCATCATCCATCTCATCATAATTTCCATCGTCATCAAAACCCCAAAAGTCCTATGGCGACGGGGACAGGCAGAGATGACTGCAGGGAGTCTCTAGTCACAACTCTGCACATGGGCGGCACAGATAAAGATGGTCGTTTATACACTGGGATCTAGGCAGCAGTGCAATCCGGTCCTGTCTGTACGACTGAGCAGCCCTTACCAGGAGCCACTCTGCTCACCCCACATGGGGAGGGGGCTAAAAAAGGTGCCCTAAACATAGCCTGCCTAAAGAACCAACCTGACTGGGCAACTGTACATATCAAAGCTGCATGGAAGGTCAGGACCCTTCTGGATACTGGTGCAAATGAGCGTCCTGAAAGAAGAACCGCCCTTGTGGCAAACAAGCGGTCTGGGTATAACATCGATAAAGCAGCCATTAACGAGTCCCGGCTCCCAGACGAGGATCGATTCATGGAACGGCGATCTGGCTATACCTTCTTCTGGAAGAGTAAGCCTGCTGCGGAAAAATCCGCATTTATGGAGTTGGTTTTGCCATTCATCAATCCATCTTACACAGGCTAACTGAAATGTGTGTTGGGATCAACGAGTGCCTCATGACTCTCCGAGTCCCACTGAATCACTCACGTCATGCCTTCTTCATCAGTGCATACGCCCCAACACTGGATGCAGAGGAGGACATCAAGGAGGACTTTTAAGCCGACCTCGACAGCGTAACCTGTATCCCCAGAGAAGACAAGGTTGGCTCCTAGTACGAAGACCTAACCCCTTGACTATGATGACTTAAATACTTGATTATGATGACTTAACCCCGTGAGTATGATGACTTAACCCCTTGACTATGATGACTTAAATACTTGATTATGATGACTTAACCCCGTGAGTATGATGACTTAACCCCTTGACTATGATGACTTAAATACTTGATTATGATGACTTAACCCCGTGAGTATGATGACTTAACCCCTTGAGTATGATGACTTAACCCCGTGAGTATGACGACTTAACCCCTTGAGTATGATGACGTAACCCCTTGAGTATAATTTAATCCCTTGAGTATGATAACTTAACCTCTTGAGTATGATGACTTAACCCCTTGAGTATAACTTAATCCCTTGAGTATGATAACTTAGCCTCTTGAGTATGATGACTTAACCCCTTGAGTATGATGACTTAACCTCTTGAGTATGATGACTTAACCCCTTGAGTATGATGACTTAACCCCTTGAGTATGATGACTTAACCCCTTGAGTATGATGACTTAACCCCTTGAGTATGATGACTTAACCCCTTGAATATGATGACTTAACCCCTTGTGTATGATGACTTAACCCCTTGAGTACTGTACTTCCTGACTTAAGGTATGCAATACAAAAACACTTGGGGAAGAACGTAAGTATTAGTCACGTAACTGTAAATGGCCCGAGCCAACAGATATATCCTAACTACCAGCAAGATCGATTACGCGCAATTTAGCAGAACGGAATCTTGTGGTGGCGGGGGGGGGGGAGGGGGGAGGGTGATGGGAGGGGGATAGGAGGGTGATGGGAGGGTGATGGGAGGGGGATAGGAGGGTGATGGGAGGGTGAAAGAGGGATACTAACGACTTACATAACGTCGTAACCAGTGCCAGCACACACCAACCATATAGAGGTGTTGTTAATAGCTAGTCGATCATTTAAGCTGGTTCGTCTAAGTGGGTGGTTTGATATCTTTAACTCGTATCATGGTATATTAAGGTTTAATACACCGTTTTATCATGTTTTATATATGTTTACTTAACCTTATTGTTCTTTTAGGTTCGAGAGAGTAAGGAGTTTCTGACAGCTGAAAAAAATCTCTTTGTGTGAGTCAGTATATAACACCTCAGTGCCCAGCGGACCTCTGAAGGCTTAACCACCTGTAGCTTGTGTGATTTGGGTAAACATGAACCTACAGTAACTTCCTATAGATATATCAAAGCCGATACCTTACCACAGAGATAATGGCTGGATCCTCACCCCGGGGAACACCTTGGGAAACTTCGCAACAATATCTGTCGTTCAACTACTGTCGGGACCAACCTGTTAGCCTCTGGTCAGTGTTGTAATGAGGATGTTGGAACACTTTTTGCGGGGTGTTGCTCTTCACCCTAAGGTATGAGTGGTGCAACACACACACACACACACACACACACACTGTACTGCGCAATGCTTATATTATACGAGTATAACTTTTTACAAAATAATTATGATTACATTCTAGAAGCTGTGATTACTGTATGTATATTGTGTATGTTGTATGTATATTATGTATGTTATATGTATATTATGTATGTTGTATGTATATTATGTATGTATTCCATTTATATATACTACTTATTGAGCCTAGCCAGCAGCGTGTGGCAATGCCTGTACCAGGTACCATACGCTTAGATAATGTGCCTGGCGACATCTAGAAGCTGCTAATGTATCACTTGCCACATGTCGCCTGAGAGGTCACTTGACCCATAGAGAGATCTGAGAGAGGTCAGTTGACCCATAGAGAGAGTAAGGGACGTACTGGCTCTTGTGTTACACCTCTGTACTTCCAGCAAATAAAACCTACAAAAAACTCTACAGGTGTTTGTGTTCGCTCCTGTAGTTAGAATTGAGTACCCAGAACATGTACAATTACATCACGTCAACACATACGTAAGAACTAACATAAGAACATAAGGAGTCTGCAATAAGCCGTTTGGTCTGTGTATGACAGCTCCTGTCGAGAGTTACTACCACTCTCTATCATCCACGAATCTATCCAGCCTCCTTTTGAAACTTTCCAGAGTTCCAGCACTTACTACAAAGTTGCTAAGCTTGTTCCACTCGTCCACCACCCTATTTGTGAACCAGTTCCTCCTATCTCCCTCCTAAACCTTAACTTATCCAACTTAAATCCGTTGCTCCGAGTCCTATCCTGCTCGGATATTATAAGAACTTTATCTATATCCCCTTTATTGATTCCTTTCACCCACTTAAATACTTCTATCATATCTCCCCGCACTCTTCGTCTTTCTAGGGAATGCAAGTTTAGTTTCTTTAACCTATCCTGATATGGAAGGTTTCCAAGTCCCGGAATCATTTTCGTCATTCTTCGCTGCACAGACTCCAGTGAATTGATATCCATTCTATAATAGGGACACCAGAACTGAACCGCATAATCGAGGTGCGACCTGACTAGCGCCGCAAGATATAGTTGCAATAAGAACTCTGCACTCTTATTACTTACACTTCTAGATATAAAACCCAATACTCTGTTTGCCTTATTTCGAACATTGACGCACTGTTTTCTAGGCCGTAGGTCCGGGCTTACAAGTACCCCTAGGTCTCTTTCACAAGTCGACTTCTCTAGGTTCTTCCAATATTAAGTACGCTGGACTTGCTGGTGTTGAATTTCATTTGCCATTTCACAAGCAACAACTATTACATAACAACTATCACATACTACCACATAACAACTATCACATTATAACTATCACATAACCATTACATAACTATCACATACTACCACATAACAACTATCACATTATAACTATCACATAACAACAATTATCACATAACAGTATACCACATTATTAAGAATCTACCAACAGACCAAACTTAGAGAAACACAATCATTTTTATTTACAATTTCTAGATCATGAAATAAAAAAAAAGCGTCACTCATAAGTAAACAAAATTACATACGCATGTTCGCAACAAAACGCCAGTAGAGATTCATATATAGAGAGACCTGGGTGTATAAAGCTTTCTCTCTTGGTGTGTGTGGGGGGGGGGGGGGGTAATCGAGTATAATGCTTCGCTTCCAGTCTTTTAGAAACTACCGCAGCTGACGATAGTGCCTCAGGGAAGTGAACTGCCTCGTTAACTGGTTGTGTGTCTTTACTAGGAGGTGGCAGTGTTTGGGTGGATATTTGTTTTGTCCTTGTTTTGTGTGTCTATAGGTTAAGTTTGGTTAGGTTTGGTTAGGTTAGGTTAAACAACATGGTTTTACTAGGTTGAGCTGTGCATATGAGGGAGCTCATGTTTTTTTTTCCTAGTATGATCTACTCTGCTGCTTATTGACCCTTTTAATGAGGTGTTCCTATACTATATTTCATTTTTATTCTAGGATGAACAGTTGTAAAACACTTCTGGACGGACTGTCAAATTGTCAACCAGTCAGTTAGTAACGTTAACAGTCAATCAGTAACGTTAAAAGTCAGTCAGTCAGCAACGTTAACAGTCAGTCAGTAACGTTAACAGTCAATCAGTAACGTTAAAAGTCAGTCAGTCAGTAACGTTAACAGTCAGTCAGTAACGTTAACAGTCAGTCAGTCAGTAACGTTAACAGTCAGTCAGTCAGTAACGTTAACAGTCAGTCAGTACCGTTAACAGTCAGTCAGTACCGTTAACAGTCAGTCAGTAACGTTACCAGTTAGTCAGTAACGTTAACAGTTAGTCAGTAACGTTAACAGTCATTCAGTCAGTAACGTTAACAGTCAGTCAGTCAGTAACGTAACAGTCAGTCAGTAACGTTAACAGACAGTAACGTAACAGTCAGTCAGTAACGTTAACAGTCAGTCAGTAACGTTAACAGTCAGTCAGTACCGTTAACAGTCAGTCAGTAACGTTAACAGTTAGTCAGTAACGTTAACAGTCATTCAGTCAGTAACGTTAACAGTCAGTCAGTCAGTAACGTAACAGTCAGTCAGTAACGTTAACAGTCAGTCAGTAACGTTAACAGTCAGTCAGTAACGTTAACAGTCAGTCAGTAACGTCAACAGTCAGTCAGTAACGTTAACAGTCAGTCAGTAACGTCAACAGTCAGTAATGTTAACAGTCAGTAACGTTAACAGTCAGTCAGTCAGTAACGTTAACAGTCAGTCAGTCAGTAACGTAACAGTCAGTCAGTAACGTTAACAGTCAGTCAGTAACGTTAACAGTCAGTCAGTAACGTCAACAGTCAGTCAGTAACGTTAACAGCCAGTCAGTCAGTAAGTGACGTGGATTTTGATTACCTGTTCATCACCCATTGTTCAGGATATAGATAGATAGATAGACAGACAGACAGACAGAAAGACAGGCAGACAGACAGATATTCGGTAAATTCACCATATTAGTTCACCTTTGTTCCGTTAATCAAAGGCACAGGTTAATAAATATATCGAGTCAATTAAAAATAATAATCTGAAAAAGAAGGTGACAGAGATATGTGTGTGTGTGTGTGTGTGTGTGTGTGTGTGTGTGTGTGTGTGTGTGTGTGTGTGTGTGTGTGTGTGTGTGAGATTTATAACACGTGAAGCTAAGAGGTAAAGGCCAATGGTATAATAGTCAAGACAGATGCAAATTGGTTACTCAAAACAGAAGTGATTTATGTATATATTAGAAGAGAAGATGGCAACCCCCAAAGGTGAATGAGAGGCATTCAATAGAAAATATCACCATTGGAAAATAAACCTAACCTAACCATTCAGAAAAAAAGATCCCAAGTTGTAGCTTTTTTTCTTCCACTTGTATATCAGAATCAAAACACACTCCTCTTGTAACACCGTAGAGACACTGTACAACATGCCAGTCCATACCTCAGGGAGTGGGTAGAAGACAGTGTTTTAAGAGGTAGCGAATGACATACCGCTAACGTTACTATTCAGAAAAAGTCACTAGAGTGAAAAATCAGTCAACGTCATCCCGTAATTCAGGAGATATGGAAGGAGTGTTGCAGAAAATTATACGCCAATCAGCTCAACGTTACATATGCGAAGACTCTTGAAAACATGTGGAGACGAAGCTATCACTCAACACCTGACAGAGTAAATTCTTATCAAAGCATCAAAACATTGCTTCATGGAGAGAGAGACAGACAGATAGATGATAAATAGAGGAAGACATAGAGAGAGAAAAAAAACATGGATATTTAAACAGATAAAGAGTGAGAACGAGAGAGTGAGAGAGAAATATTGATAAAGGGATACAGAGAATAAGAAAGAGCCATCTGCTACCGACAGTAACTGACATCGACATCTGCTTTCAGTGCATAACAGAAGTGCTGAGAGTGTGAGCAGTGTTCAGGTAGGGTGGGTAAGCGGGGAGAGGGAGGGAGGAAGGGGGAGAGGGAGGGAGGAAGGGGGAGAAGGGAGGAAGGGGGAGAAGGGAGAAAGGGGGAGAAGGGAGAAAGGGGGAGAAGGGAGAAAGGGGAAGAAGGGAATTTCAACTCTGTGAATATTCCTGGTGTGTGCAAACTTCCAGGGGGGAGAGGGTGGAGACCCGTGCGACATTTCTAGAGATCACAGACAACAGGTCGATTCATTCCGTCCTAACGTCTGTCTCATGAGGTCCACCTGTTTACCGAGATGCGTAAAGCCACTCATATGAACCGTATATATTCCCAGAAAGAACTTGGACACTGAAACTCTTAAAAACCGCTGCCATAGTCTTACATCATAAAGATCAACAGAGAATTTTTGTTTTTAAATATATATTGAGAAGTAATCTCCTGCTTCACGTAATTTCAGCGGTGTGACTGATAACATAAATTATAACTTCAAGATATGCATAAATAACAAGAACTACAGACAGACAGTCACGCAGGGAAGAACTTCCGTTTAAACCAAATGCCTCAGAAAGATGAGGGAACTGTAAAGTGTAGACAGAAGGAACGTTGAAAGTTTACTACAGTAATACTGTGAGAACGATAAAGGAGAAATCTTGTTGCAGAAAACATCGACAACTGGAAAATAATTAACGAAGGATTGAGAACAAGTGATGGTCATTAAGGAATATTTTAAACATTTGAGTCTGTCTCTCTCTTACACCTTTTATTTTTGAGGGAAACGAAAACTAAAACCGTAAGTCGACGCATCCTCTCACCCTCAGCTGTGGGTTAAAACTACAAAAGGAAACTCCAAGACCTTGAAGTTAGTCCTACTATTTGAGTGCTATATCTTGGCCAGGTGGGATTCGGCCTCCGTTAAAGTACCAGAGACACTGATAGGAAACACCAAGTTCACTGTTTGCTCTGACGCTACTATCTCTACTGAAACATTACCTGGTTGAGACTGATGAAATAATTAAGCTATTAAGTGTTTCATGTGACGTGACAAATGGAAAGGTTTATTTTAATATCTACACTAATTATTATTTAAACTTTACTCAACGCAGATACAGACTATGTACCCAAGTCAAAATTGAGAATAATAAGTTAGGCTTTTTTCCCCAGCATAGGCGTCACTCATTCCAACACAGCACCACACATCCCCAATACAGCATCACACATCCCCAACACAGCATCACACATCCCCAACACAGCATCACACCCCCCAATACAGCATCTCACACATCCCCAACACAGCATCACACATCCCCAACACAGCACCACACATCCCCAACACAGCATCACACATCCCCAACACAGCACCACACATCCCCAACACAGCATCACACATCCCCAACACAGCACCACACATCCCCAACATAGGACCACTCATTCTAATATAGCACCTCCAACACTCCAACCACCAACACACTCCAACACTTTCCTTTCAAAACTCTCCACCAACACACTCCTCCAACACTCCAACCACCAATACACTCCAACATTCCTCTCAACACTTTCCACCAACACCCTCCAACATTTTCCTCCAAATCTCTCGACCAATACACTCCAGCACCTTCCTCCAACACTTACCACCAGCACTTTCCTCTCAACACTTTCCTCCAACACACTCCAACAGTTTCCTCCAACACATACGAACACTTTCAATTCCAGATAAGTCAAGATAATTCCCGGTAAGACAAGCTGCCCACACTACCCTGCCCCCCCCCCCTCCCCTCCCCTCCCCCTTGGGCACCACACAGCTTGTCCAGCCCTCCAGTGACACAGGTTGGTGACACACTGGTGACAGGTTGGTGATAAATATTGGTGGTGATACAGCTCTCTAACAGAGCAAGGAGATACAGTTAACACATCACCACACTTCCTCAGCACATCACCACACATCCCCAACACAGAACCACACATCCCCAACACAGCATCACACATTCCCAACACAGCATCACACATCCCCAACACAGCATCACACATCCCCAACACAGCACCACACAACCCCAACACAGCACCACACATCCTGAACACAGCACCACACATCCCCAACACAGCACCACACATCCTGAACACAGCACCACACATCCTGAACACAGCACCACACATCCCCAACACAGCACCACACATTCCCAACACAGCAACACACATCCCCAACACAGCATCACACATCCTCAACACAGCAGCACACATCCCCAACACAGCATCACACATCCCCAACACAGCATCACACATCCCCTAACACAGCACCACACATCCCCAACACAACACCACACATCCCCAACACAACACCACACATCCCCAACACAACACCACACATCCCCAACACAGCACCACATCCCCAACACAGCATCACACATCCCCAACACAGCACCACACATCCCCAACACAGCATCACACATCCCCAACACAGCATCACACATCCCCAACACAGCATCACACATCCCCAACACAGCACCACACATCCCAACACAGCATCACAGCATCCCCAACACAGCATCACACATCCCCAACACAGCACCACACATCCCCAACACAGCATCACCTATCCCCAACACAGCATCACACATCCCCAACACAGCATCACACATCCCCAACACAGCATCACACATCCCCAACACAGCACCACACATCCCCAACACAGCATCACACATCCCCAACAGAGCATCACATCCCCAACACAGCACCACACATCCCAACACAGCATCACACAACATCACAGCATCCCCAACACAGCATCACCTATCCCCATCACAGCATCACACATCCCCAACACAGCATCACACATCCCCAACACAGCACCACACATCCCCAACACAGCACCACACATCCCCAACACATAAAAACTTATAACAATAAATTCAATGAAGTTTCAGCAACTTTTTATTTTTTATAACATCTATAAAAATATAAACTAAAATGTTGCATGAAAAATTAATATTCTTGTTTTCGTTGTTTAATGTGTTGGTGTAGTTTTGGGTGTTCAGGTGAGGAAGGGGAGAGATCTAAGAACTTGACGCATCACATATGGTGAGCTGGGCATTAATAAGTAGATGGCTTCGGCATAGGTTTGTTGAATCTTCTTGTATTACATAAGATTTAAATATGTAGTAGTTATTGTCTATTTTGAGTTTATATATAACATAGTGTTATAACAAGCTATGCTGCCATGTATACAAGAAGTACCCATGACTCATTTACATGTGCCAGCAGTGGTCTACATAGGAGCTTTGCTAATGGCGAATTTGGAAACTCTTATCTCCCTTTAGCCTTCAGTTAGTGAGGTAATGGATAAGTGGTTTACGGCCAAAAACTACCACAATTATCAAGGAAAGACAAATTAAGCGTTTTTACCACCCCTAGTTGTTTTGGTCACAGGCTAACCACTGTCCTCCATTATTACCCAGTCATTAGTTCCATCTTCACTAGTGACGCTTAAACTACGTCTAGCATCTGTGTGTGTGTTTTGATACGGGTTCTATAGTAGAGAAAACTGTCTTACTTCCGCCTTGCAGAAGCTTACGAGACCTCCCGAGTCACAATAAGTTACGTGGAAAAGTCAGCCATTTTAAATCGAGCTGTGGACTTCATAAATCTTAAGGGAATCACAATCACAGGAGATATGAACTCCTTAAGCACTATGATGTTGGTAACCCGTTAGTGAATCTGGGCCCCGGGGAACTGCTGACCTATCCAGTAAAAGATTGACATTGTTGATGTGTTTGATGTCTGTTTTAATATATGAATATAATGAACCTAGTTTCTATGTTCATCCTCCTAAGTCTCATGAGTGTGGTACCAGGACTCGGGTCTCACAACAAATACAAAATAGTGCAACCCTGGGCATTCCCTTAATGGATAATCCACCACAGTACAGTAGGCTAAATGCAATGTGCTGTAACCACACTGTCCCCCCCCCCCCCCCCCAGGCAAACAGCAAGAGGGCTCTTAGCACAACTGAGACGACTCCGTAAGAAAAGTTTAAGATAATTTTACACATTTACAAGAATAAATATTGCGTGGGAGATCGTGTCGGTTTACCATGATGAAGATAAAGACAGGGAACAGTTTGCTTCACACTTTTCCCAGCGTTAGTAGTAAGACACTTGTTGATATCACGGATGATCGTCGGGTTAAGCCGTGACACTTAACTACGGTTGTCTCAAATAGGGAACAGTTTTTGTTTTCGCTATAACTTAACGAAAATATTTCACATAGGGTAAAATTTACTCATTATTATTTAAGGCGTTGTTTAATATTACAACACGATCAAACTACACCTTTATCTAGTTGGGTAAGATGAAGGTAGTTATGTTACTGATGATACTATTCATTTCTTGCTCGTGATATTACCAAAACACGTACGTGAGTCTCACCCTCAGCAAATTAAATATAAGCATTAAGAATCATCTCATACAGCTCTCAACACCACCACCCACATTTACTTGGTGACATAATCAACATACCCTGAGGAACACAATACTTATTACACAACAATTATAATTTCCACTAACATCAGCAGCATCAGTACGGTGGTCAATGATCAGACTCCTTCCTAGCAAGTTACAATAAGAATGTGCCCCCAGCCTTAATGAGTTACAATCACAATAAAATCTAATCATCCTTGTTAACACTCCCAATAGACACCAATCCTACAATGAGTCCACTAACCTAACCTAACCTACACCAGTACATACCTTGTTTTAAGCATGCGAGGGTGATCTTCGAATCCATCTTGGAGGAGGCGGCCGACAGTCTGGCGCGGTAGATCTGACGAAGGTTGAACCACTCCTTTGGATCCATCTTCGCTTAGGTAGTGTCCCGTCGTTTACTGGCAGCAGTGAGTATAACGTTCGTAACTAATATTCTAAATTTGGGATCGAGGATTTATTCTTAGTAATTAAGTTGAATCACATACTTTATAGTCATGCTCTGTTGGATTGTCTTCGGAGTATTATCGTTTCACATACTTTTGTCATGTACTGTAGTTACTTTACTTATTGGTCACGGGGATAATGTTTGTCTTAGTTATCATGACTCACTGTCGCCCGTCATTTTACTTCGAAAGTCTACATACTGCATTTATTCAATTATTCCTTACACTTTATTTGGTTCTAAATCACTACTAGATTTTTTTTTTAAGTAATTTTAATCTATGTTTTCCCTTCTATTGTAGTTTTATAAATAACACCAAGTGGTTAGTCTTCCATCTAAGTTTACAATGCACAGTTTCTGAATTAAAGTCGTTCTTATATCTAGTGTCTGGTGGGTAATAGTATCACCATGAACTGCTCGCAACATCGGGGTATAAAATGCTTCATTTACTTTACAATGCAAGTATTATTATTACATTTATATTATCCTCGCCTCTTGTTTCAGGTCTATTGGTTCAATTGACGAGATACCAACATGACCCTTTTTCACGCGGTAAAGGTCTGTATGTCATCATCGTTCTGTCACTAAGTTTTGTACAGAATTCCACTTAACAACTTGAATTTTCTTAACACAAAACAGCAAACTTTCTTTCGCAATTCTCCACAGTACAAGTCACACACATCTTCACTACCTGATTATTTCTTGTATTTTAATTTTATATTTAGTCACAATTTATCAGAGAATCGTGGGAGAATTTATAACTTAGGTCATTCCATCATTGTTATCCATCTCAATTCGTCTACATCCAATTGTCCATTTCTAAGGATACGTTAGGTTCATTAAGGTTAAGTTTAATCACAAATCACTACAACAAGTTTGATGTTATGTCTGGGGGTCCACAGGCGTGTAAACAAAGTAGCTGACTGGCTAATACCATGAAGGGTTGGTTGATTGAGTCCACACAAGCAGCCAAGAAGGGATTGTTTCACAGCGTCTACACTCGTCACGATTACAATTTATATGATTGCTGTTTCAATTACAACCTTATTTGTTTACGTTTTTCTCGTGCCTTTTCAGTTCACTATGTAAATTACCTGAAGTTTTTTTTATTTTTTCCTCGTTATTGTTTACCCACAATCGCTAATTCTACTCCGTCACTTGCAAAGTATAATTTACATTACAACAAAATCGTATCTACTGTATGTCGCCAAACTTTGTAGCACTACAGGAAGAACTTCAACATGGAGTCAATCAACTTTTAGGCAGGCGCAGCACTACACACACACACCCGCTCTCTCCGGTTTCTGAGCTACGTCTGTCAGCTTGTCTTCTCGCCAGTTTCGCCGCGCCATCTGTTCTAAACAAATGTCACTCGCCAAACCGTGCACTCTCATTGGCTGGTGGAGCAGAAGCCGCAAGGAGGCTAAAACATTGCATATTAGTTTACATATTGACTCTTCCTACAGCCTGAGACCAGTGCTCGGACTCTTTTAAGGTACAGTCAGCCAAATATGCACCGACCCCACCCAGGGTCTTGTGATCGCAATTTTACCTGGCAATACTTGAAGGATGTAGGTAAAGGTGATTGTGATTGGTGAATTTATTTTCGGCTGTATCGCTGTCAGGATAAATATTAAGTTATCCAAAAGTAGGTTTTTTACAATAATAAACTATTCATCGTTATTTAAGATCTTGACAAGTTTCCAAATATTCGTATATTTGCTTAAATAAAGAAGAAATTATAACAATGAATTGGAACCGCAGCTACAACCAGGGTGCCACGAGACTCACATCAAATTTCATGAATATACAATATGTTCCACGTTTAATTGAGTGTTTCATGAAGGAATTTTATTGTCTTTACAATGTGAGCATTACATAATATGTTTTGACGTAAGTTAGAGAGAAGACACTGTAATAGACTCATTTGTCAGTCACGACATTGTATCTGATAATAATAATAATAATAATAATAATTGACGGTTTATTGAAAAAGTTCTGCAGCCCGAAGGCTAAAAATATACATTGGACATAAATGACTTATTACATACATTGGTGGTTTAACAAAAGCCTTCATTAGAGAAAGGCAAAGGAACATACAGTGAACATACAGATTATTGTAGGTGTTGAACAGCAAACTCGTAGTGTAGTAACTCCCTCCTAGATGGTGTTATGAGGGACCTCACGTGGTGTAGTAGTTCCCTCACAGATGGTGTTATGAGGGACCTCACGTGGTGTAGTAACTCCCTCACAGATGGTGTTATGAGGGACCTCACGTGGTGTAGTAGTTTCCTCACAGATGGTGTTATGAGGGACCTCACGTGGTGTAGTAACTCCCTCACAGATGGTGTTATGAGGGACCTCACGTGGTGTAGTAGTTTCCTCACAGATGATGTTATGAGGGACCTCACGTGAATAATTTATTATTGTAAAAATGCTACTTTTGGATTGTTTAATATTTATCCTAACAGCGATACAGCCGAAAATAAATCCACCAATCACAATCTCCTTTACATACAGCCTTCCTTCCTTCAAGTATTGCCAGGTAAAATTGCGAGCACGAGACCCTGGGTGAGGTCGGTGCATCATCATTGGCTGACTGTACAAACATTGATTTTTCTCCCTAACTGGATATTTAAGTGCAAATCTAATGTATAGAAATGAATACATACAGTTAGCTTCTATGGAATGAGACTGGTCCAGACGAGGTATATGCTAGAATATTAAAAGAATGTAGAGATGAGTTGAGTAATCCATTAGCAGTTTTATTTAATAAGTCATTAGAATCGGGCCTAGTGCCAGAAGCTTGGAAACTTGCAAATGTAGTTCCGATTTTCAAAAAGGGTGATAAATCAATTGCATCAAATTACCGTCCCATTAGTCTCACGTCAATCATAGGCAAGTTGCTAGAGTCAATTATTGCTACAAAAGTCAGAAGCCACCTTGAAACATTCAACTTAATTCATTCTTCTCAGCACGGGTTCACCCAGGGACGTTCTTGTCTCACAAATTTGCTTAGCTTTTTCTCAGAAGTATATGAAGCGGTAGATAATGATAAGTCATATGATATAATTTATTTAGATTTCAGTAAAGCATTCGATAGAGTCCCTCATGAGAGATTGATAAGGAAGGTAGAAGCACATGGAATAGGTGGATCATTATTAAAATGGATTAGGTCATGGTTAACTGGTAGGAAACAAAGAGTCAGCATAAATGGATTAAAGTCAGACTGGGGTGCGGTCAAAAGCGGAGTTCCCCAGGGATCTGTATTGGGCCCTCTGCTGTTTGTTATATTCATTAATGATCTTGATTTAGGCATAACTAGTAGGATTAGTAAATTTGCAGATGATACCAAAATGGGGAGAGTGATAAATTCAGACAGTGACTTTGAACACCTTCAAAGAGATCTAGATACCTTACATGAGTGGTCAGTAGACTGGCAAATGAATTTTAATACTGATAAATGCAAGGTACTACAGATAGGGAAGACGAATACAAACGTTAAGTATAAACTAGGTAACACGGAAATAGAAAACTCAGATCGTGAAAAAGACCTAGGTGTATTTGTTAGCAACGACTTGAAACCTAGAAAACAATGTATTAGCGTTCGCAACAAGGCAAACAGGATTCTAGGGTTCATATCCAGGTCTGTGAGTAACAGAACTGCTGACGTTATCTTGAAACTTTACCTAGCATTAGTGAGGCCACACATGGATTATGCGGTTCAGTTCTGGTGTCCTTATTATAGAATGGACATAGATTCTTTGGAGAGAGTACAAAGAAGAATGACAAAAATGATCCATAATATTAGAAACCTTACATATGAAGAAAGACTGAAAAGCTTAGGCTTGCATTCATTAGAGAGGCGTAGAGTTAGGGGAGATATGATAGAGGTGTACAAGTGGGTGAGTGGGATTAACAAGGGTAAAATGGAAGATGTTCTGAAGCTCAGTAATAACGAAATAACTAGACCAAATGGCTTTAAATTAGATAAATTCCGATTCAGAAAGGATATAGGCAAGCACTGGTTTGGTAATAGAGTTGTGGATATGTGGAATAGGCTACCGAGTGCTATAGTAGGATCGGGGACGCTAGGGAGCTTCAAGACGAAGTTGGATAGGCACATGGAAGTGCTGGGATGGGTGTGAAAGGGATCTGCCCTGTATGGGCCAGTCAGCCTCCTGCAGTATCCCACTTTCTTATGTTCTTATTTTCCCCGTTTTAGTGGGAAATTAACTAATCAGATACAGAAAGATACATCAAACGACTTTATTACTACTGGCGCAGAAATTAAGGCCAAAATGCTGTTGACTTTTAATTGAAACATCGTAGCAAGTTACATTGTCTTTATATTACGAGTTACTAAAGATTTTTGTTGGGTCAATAAATTTTAAAACAAGTATAACCGATTTATGTAACAATTATTTGTGTTAATTTTGAAAGAATAAAATAATGAACAATTGAACATCTTATTTTGTCTCTTATTATTTCATTGTGTGTTGTCTGTAGTGCTCTGAAAACATATGTTCCTTTTCATTACAGATTTATTGATATGTTTCCTGGGCTATATTTTTGTAACATTGTTTAATATAGAATAAAAGATCAACAATTTCTGATTGTATTAGTATGAAGCAGTTATAACGGGTAGCAGGAGAAAACGGCCCCAGTCGAAAACGGCCCAAACCAGAACGGCCCCACTCTAACCAAAACGGACCCACCCTGTGACCAAAGCGGCCCCACCCTGTGACCAAAACGGCCCCATCGTGTGACCAAAATGGCCTAACTCTAACCTAGCCTAACCTAACTTAACCAAAACTGAGCATGATAGCAGCCATGTTGACAATCTGAGTTGGCTGGGTAACTAACCAGAAGTGGCAGCTGGTTGTTTTGTCCAATGTTTACACCGTTTACATTTGACAGTTACCACTTCTGGTTAGTTTTGTCTCGAAACCGTTATAACGTAATCTAAATATAAACAGATATATTGTTTGTGCTATATACACCAGTAACACGGATTAGAAGTTGATCAAATAATGACTATTTTATTGACTTGATATATTATTGCAACAAATGTGAAGTTTGGGTAAAGGAACAGTTTGGTCTGGGTCAGGGAATCTCGCTGTTTTTTCTTGTGCCTCAAAACTTCCCCGAAATCAGACTATTGGGTTAAAATGATCGCTACTGTTGTTTTATTACAAAGTTATACTAATACAATAAATCAATTTTAATACTTATATATTTTCTCTTTCAGTGTCTTCATTTTACCGGTAAATTAGGAACACATCAGAATATTTACGACAGTACAAGTTACACAACTCATTTACCATAATGTTATAAACCCCTTTCGCTCTTACCAGCGTCCCACCAGGAGATAAATCACAAGTGTCGACTTACCACTAGATTTCCACCAGGTCACAGAAACATACTTGTTAACTGTAGTCTCTTTAACAATCTTTAATTCTCCACAACAATGTTCACAGAGTATGTCTTTACCATCGGGCTTCTCATTTCCAATATACCAGCGTACAATTACTGAGTCTTTTCACTTTATATTGATCACAACACAATACTTGCACTACAATTATTTTTTAGCTGTCTCCAGGCGTGTACTTCACACTTTGGGCAGTATATACAGTAAATGACTAGTCATATTGTGTAATGTAAACTAACTTAATCTAATTATGACCTATCCAAACCTAGTTTATCCTATCCTTACCTAAACTAACCTCGCCTAACTTAACCTAACATTGATTCGTTAGGTTAGCCAAAACCAGTTTTGGTTAGTTTAAGTTCGGAATCCTAATGAAACCTATCTAGCCTAGTCTAGCCTAACCTATTCTAACCTAACCACGACTAACTTAACTAATCGAATGTTCAGTTAAGTTATGGTAGGCTAGGGCTTGATAAACATAGTATACAACTGGCTTTGTTAGGTTAAATTAGATTAAAATTATTTACATTACACAAGTTGACCAGTCATTACATGAAATGGCTGATTAAACACGATGCCTGGTGACGACGATACCTAGAGAACATCCTAGCACCATCCAGGCGCTTCAGGTCGGAACGCGAGATAGTCTGGGAAGTTCTAGAACGTTCTACTACTGTGATCGATGCTAAGAATACGTAAGTATTTCATAACAAAAATGATACAATACATTTTAGAAAATTCTTACATAGGTAATACATCAATATATACAAGAAAATTCCCAGAACTTGCTAAAATAACTGCTGCTTGGGAGAGAAACTAATCAAGACACCTAGTACACAAAAATTATAAAGTTAACGCAACCCGGTCTTCAGGCGAGAGCGAATAAAAGTGGTGTTTCCGGTTTAATACATTATAGTGGCAGTCGTGTAGTTTGAGTTCAAGTTATGTAACTTTGGAAATATTGTGTATCAGGGAAAATGATAAACCAACGACTGTGACACGCCATCACTATGAAAGTAATACTGTAGACTATTATACAACATAAAGGATCGACCAGTGTATCTAAGTTCCTACAAAATTGAGCCCCGAATCCTAAAGAGAAATTAAGAAATACCATTACATATTGGAGAGCGCTCAGAGCTACAAAAGATGAGTAAGTAACGGTTAGGAACAAAAAGCGTGTACACAGCATTCGTGCAGTTCTCACTTGTTATCGGCAAACTGTCCAAACATTTATACATCTGGTGGGAACAGTTGAGTCTGAGATTCTTTTTACCGTGGAGAATTATGTTATCTTATTAAGCCACCACGTTGCCAAATTCGGTTCAGTTTTTCCCACTCGTAAATCACCGAGTGTTATAAAATTAATTACAAATGCATTCAACTAACACCAATATATGTATCCAGTAGTAAAATAGTTACTATCCCGAAACCTAAACTAACCTAACCTTCTCTCTTTACCCAGAAAGCTGACAGTGTGGTTGGATTATAATTTTGTGAAACATTTAGACTGCAGGCTGTCATTTAGAAAAACCACCCAACTAACCCAGAGTTAATCTAAAGTACACATTTAAATACGCACTAACACAATATGGTAGGCCATAATATATAATGTTTTCAATAATTACAACACATTAAAACTATCAAAACTGTTGGTGGATTTGTTGCATTGGCCAGACTATCACAGTTACTTGAGCATACTGGGATTCCTGCCACAGTCTTTACATGACCAAACTCCTGTACAGGGCAGAGCCAAGCGAGTACACGAATACATTCCACCGAGGGGGGGGGGGGGGGAAGTTGCAAGGTGTCACCTCTAAACCTGCAGCTGATATTGGTCTTGAACTGAGGAGTCTTGGTTTAAGGATGCCTTCGTCAGTAACGTCTGAAAATGGATCTCTTCTTATATGCAGACGCAGAGCATCTTTGGTTGGTGGTGTGTGGTGTATAATGGAGGAGTCGCACAATTTATAAACAAATGTCTCACCATCTCTCGGGATTGATTCGGTAGGAAAGTCGTCTTCTCATAAATGCCTAAGACACTCCGGGTGCTTGATAAAGAGATTCCAAGCAGCTTGTTTTCCAATGCCTGCAAACTGGCTCGTCGTATTAGATCCTGTTAATGAATGGAATGCAGCCAAGCTTCCCTTGCAGCCAGCATCGCTAATCTCCATCATATGTACTGGAATATACCGCGTCTTCTTTGCTACCCTAGCCTGCACCCATACATGTTGACAAAGATTGGACATACCGTATGAGCTACAAGAAGGACCAGTACATCAGTGTCACGGACAATAATGTTAAGTTATTAAAATTCAGAATTCCTGTCTTCATCAGCGTGAAGTGGGGATACGAGTGTCTGTCCCTTCATGACTACAGCTGAGGGCAGATAAATCCTTGTCAGTAGAAGCCTATATTTTGTTTTTATCTGTGAAACCACCACTTAGAAACATCTCTTTGTTTAGGAATGTATTATAACGCGTTGGAAACTCTGTGCTGAGAAACGTTGCACGATTTGTTTTGTTTTCAACCCAGACCAATAAATCTTACCGTCACCAATATTCTGGTCACTGCTCTCCACCTATTGCTCGATGCCTTTACTTCTACCTGCTTCTCACTTGCTATGTGTTCCTCCCTTAATGGGGTTTGTACATATTGGTCAAACACAGTGTCCATTCTAGTACATGCCTCAGAAAATTGGTCATTCACAACCTTTTTCGAAGTTATCACATCATTCATCATGAGGTTAAGCTCCACAACGGTTTCCAAGGGACTGTACTAATGCCATACCATCAATTAAGGTACAGGTATGCTGGCTAACGCTTTATGGTGCTGTCTGATGCTATATGGTACTGTATGGTGCTGTATGGGGCAGTATGGTGCTGTATGGGGCAGTTGGGTGCCCCATACAGCACCAGACAGCACCATGATGCACCATACTGCACCATATAACATCAGATTGCGCCATACTGCACCATACAGCATCATACTGCACCATACAGTACCATACAACGTCAGACTGCGCCATACTGCACCATACAGCACCATACAAAGTCAGACTGTGCAATACTGCACCATACAGCACCATACTGCACCACACCACCATACAGCACCAAACAGCACCACACAGCACCATACAGCACTACAGCACTACACAGTTACCACACAGCACCAGAGAGCACACTACAGCACCATACAGCTCCGCACAACACCACACAGCACCATACAGCACACTACAGCACGACACAGCACCCTACAGCACCATACAGCACCATACAGCACACTACAGCACGACACAGCACACTACAGCACTATACAGCACACTACAGTACACTACAGCACCATACTGCACCATACAGCACATTACAGCACATTACAGCACGACACAGCACCCTACAGCACCATGCAGCACCAGAGAGCACACCACAGCACTATACAGCACACTGCAGTACACTACAGCACCAGACAGCACGAGAGAGCACCAGACATCACACTACAGTACCATATAGCACCACACAGCACCATACAGCACCACACAGCACCAGAGAGCACACTACAGCACCACACAGCACCATACAGCACCACACAGCACCAGAGAGCACACTACAGCACCATACAGCACCGGAGAGCACACTACAGCACCATACAGCACCACACAGCACCAGAGAGCACACTACAGCACCATACAGCACCAGAGAGCACACTACAGCACCATACAGCACCACACAGAACCATTCAGCACCACACAGCACCAGAGAGCACACTACAGCACCATACAGCACCACACAGCACCATACAGCACCACACAGCACCAGACATCACACTACAGTACCATACAGCACCACACAGCACCATACAGCACCACACAGCACCAGAAAGCACACTACAGCACCATACAGCACCACACAGCACACTACAGCACCATACAGCACCGGTAGCACCAGCACCTCAGTAAGCTGGACTGGGATACCGTATAGTGGTTCAAGCTTCACCTTTACAAGTTCGTTTCACTTTCTGCTTCACGAGAGAATTAGAATTTTTATGTCTGCGGTGAACCAGTACTGAGACATATGGCTGTTCTGGGGTGCAATTCACTCGGGTTTGGACACTGTGTTGTTTTTTCTGGGCTTGACTACAAATATCTAGACATATGGCTGTCGGTTGTTCCTTGAAAAATATAGCGAGATAGGCTCAAACTCTCTGTAGGTTCAGTCAGGTGACATAAGAATAAGGCTGACCCCAAGGGATATATGGCTATTTACTGGAAAAGGCAGCTGCAGTCAAGACTTATGGCTTTCCGTAGAAAAACTCAGGCAGCCTTTCCTCCGTTGACTTATTAAGGTTAAACATATGGCTTTCAATGGGAGCTAGTAACCCTAGCCACATGGATTTCCCTTGGAACTAGTAATCCTAGCGATATGGCTATTCCTAAAGGGAGCTAATGATACCAGACACTGTGCCTCATAATATCTCAAAGCCAGACATATGCCTGTTCGTGAGAAGACTTGGTGAAGCGATGCATATGACTGCTCGTGGAGTGGGAAGCCTTAATTAATTTCTCATAAGAGGACTGGAAATTCAAAACATAAAACTATTCGCAGTTGAACTCCATGAATCCTCTTACTGTATGGCTGTTGGTCTGGTCACTCGAGAAAGACATAATACACTAAGTACAGTACACTCTCGCCGTAAACTTCTCGAACGCTATAAGCAACTGTGCAATCTGAAAAAATAAACGAAAAATCTGAAATCGTGCCTAGATCACAAGCCCCATTCTGCTTATTCTCACATCCATCATGCCTAGGTGTTCGAGAGTGTCCAGTCCCCTTCACTAGTGCGTTTACAGGGGCTCGTCATATAGCCTAGGTACAGTCCCCTTCACCAGTGCGTTTACAGGGGCTCGTTATATAGCCTAGGTACAGTCCCCTTCACTAATGCGTTTACAGGGGCTCGTCATATAGCCTAGGTACAGTCCCCTTCACTAGTGCGTTTACAGGGCTTCGTTAGGTTTTGTGCAGTGTGGCAGCCCTGTGTTTGTTTACATTCGACAGAAGGAAACTGACAATAGTAAACAAACTATAGAATCAAAGTAAAACAATATTAAAACAAATATTTCAATGACATGATTTGTGAAATGTTTATATGACGAGCCCCTGTAAACGCACTAGTGAAGGGGACGGTACCTAGGCTATATGACGAGCCCCTGTAAACGCACTAGTGAAGGGGACGGTACCTAGGCTATATAAGGAGCCCCTGTAAACGCGCTAGTGAAGGGGACTTTACCTAGGCTATATGACGAGCCCCTGTAAACGCACTAGTGAAGGGGACTGTACCTAGGTTATATGACGAGCCCCTGTAAACGCACTAGTGAAGGGGACTGTACCTAGGCTATATGACGAGCCCCTATAAACGCACTAGTGAAGGGGACTGTACCTAGGCTATATGACGAGCCCCTATAAACGCACTAGTGAAGGGGACTGTACCTAGGCTATATGACGAGCCCCTATAAATGCACTAGTGAAGGGGACTGTACCTAGGCTATATGACGAGCCCCTGTAAACGCACTAGTGAAGGGGACTGTACTTACGGTATAGATTCTTAGGAGCAGACAGTCAGATTGGGTTATACTGTATGGCTTTTATTCAGACATTTCAACCATCAACGACACATTTGGTTACCCCGGAAGAAATATGATTCAAGAAGTATGATTCATCGGATGCCAGTCACCCCGTAGTCTTCAGTATACAGTATTTGTTGTTTTGTTTTTGTTAAATGTTTGTGAACTTTGATGTTGATTCAAGAGTTATAAGTATGTTTGTTTGTTTGTCTCTCTTACAATTTGTCTGTGTCTTTGTTTGTTCTTCCTCTTTCCCTAATTTAGTGTATATTTTATACTATTATCGTCTGTTTTCTCTCCCTTTACATTACCCCATTCGTCACTCCCTCCCTCCCTATAACTTCAGCACTCCCTCCCCCCCTAACTTCAGCACTCCCTCCCCATAACTTCAGCACTCCCTCCCTATAACTTCAGCACTCCCCCCATAACTTCAGCACTCCCCCTCCCCATAACTTCAGCACTCCCCCTCCCTATAACTTCAGCACTCCCCCTCCCTATAACTTCAGCACTCCCCCCTCCCTATAACTTCAGCACTCCCTCCCTATAACTTCAGCACTCCCTCCCCCCCATAACTTCAGCACTCCCTCCCCCCCATAACTTCAGCACTCCCTCCCCCCCCATAACTTCAGCACTCCCTCCCCCCCATAACTTCAGCGCTCCCCCTCCCCATAACTTCAGCACTCCCTCCCCCTCATAACCTCAGCACTCCCCCTCCTCATAACTTCAGCACTCCCCCCCCATAACTTCAGCACTCCCTCCCCATAACTTCAGCACTCCCTCCCCATAACTTCAGCACTCCCTCCCTATAACTTCAGCACCCCCTCCACCCCCATAACTTCAGCACTCCCTCCCTATAACTTCAACACTCCCTCCACCCCCATAACTTCAGCACTCCCTCCCTATAACTTCAGCACTCCCTCCACCCCCATAACTTCAGCACTCCCTCCCTAAAACTTCAGCACTCCCTCCCCATAACTTCAGCACTCCCTCCCTATAACTTCAGCACTCCCCCCATAACTTCAGCACTCCCCCTCCCCATAACTTAAGCACTCCCCCTCCCTATAACTTCAGCACTCCCCCTCCCTATAACTTCAGCACTCCCCCCTCCCTATAACTTCAGCACTCCCTCCCTATAACTTCAGAACTCCCTCCCCCCCATAACTTCAGCACTCCCTCCCCCCATAACTTCAGCACTCCCTCCCCCCCCATAACTTCAGCACTCCCTCCCCCCATAACTTCAGCGCTCCCCCTCCCCATAACTTCAGCACTCCCTCCCCCTCATAACCTCAGCACTCCCCCTCCTCATAACTTCAGCACTCCCCCCCCATAACTTCAGCACTCCCTCCCCATAACTTCAGCACTCCCTCCCCATAACTTCAGCACTTCCTCCCTATAACTTCAGCACTCCCTCCACCCCCATAACTTCAGCACTCCCTCCCTATAACTTCAGCACTCCCTCCACCCCCATAACTTCAGCACTCCCTCCCTATAACTTCAGCACTCCCTCCACCCCCATAACTTCAGCACTCCCTCCCTATAACTTCAGCACTCCCTCCACCCCCATAACTTCAGCACTCCCTCCCTATAACTTCAGCACTCCCTCCACCCCCATAACTTCAGCACTCCCTCCCTATAACTTCAGCACTCCCTCCACCCCCATAACTTCAGCACTCCCTCCCTATAACTTCAGCACTCCCTCCACCCCCATAACTTCAGCACTCCCTCCCTATAACTTCAGCACTCCCTCCACCCCCATAATTTCAGCACTCCCTCCCTATAACTTCAGCACTCCCTCCACCCCCATAACTTCAGCACTCCCTCCCAATAACTTCAGCACTCCCTCCACCCCCATAACTTCAGCACTCCTTCCCTATAACTTCAGCACTCCCCCCATAACTTCAGCACTCCCTCCCCCATAACTTCAGCACTCCCTCCCTATAACATCAGCACTCCCTCCCTCACCATGTCATCAGCTCCTATCCTTCTGTAGCCAACACCTGATACACCACAACATCTCAGAACTGCGAACGTAAACATCGCCTGCCTTCACAATCAGCTGTTATTTACACACACAGTAACGGGGTCCACACATGAATGGATAATTGTTTACATCTGACAATTGGTCCGTAGAGCACAGGTGAGAGCAGCCAAGTACACACCTGTTCGTCTAGTATCGTGAACAGTCTCTAAAGATCTGGCAGATACCTCTCACAGTCTAACCCAACCTAACCTAACAGAAACACTCTTAAAAATACCTAACAATACCCAAGGGTCACTCTCCCCTGTAAATTCGCATTAATCTCGTCTCTACATACTCTGCACACTACGAACTGGTAGTTAACTGAGGGTTAACTATGAAAGGCAAGCAGAGTCGGAGCTGGTTGCATATTGGTGGAAAAACACCAGCCGATGATGTCAGCGCCATTTAGAGCGAGTTAATTGAACCTTAACCCTGGGTCCTGCGTCAGTCTCTCCCAGATATACAAGACTCTCGTTCACCCTGTGTGTGTGTGGTGACCATACTGTGGGACTACACCCTGCCGACCCTGTGTGTGTGGTGACCATACTGTGGGACTACACCCTGCCGACCCTGTGTGTGTGTGGTGACCATACTGTGGGACTACACCCTGCCGACCCTGTGTGTGTGGTGACCATACTGTGGGACTACACCCAGCCGACCCTGTGTGTGTGGTGACCATACTGTGGGACTACACCCTGCCGACCCTGTGTGTGTGGTGACCATACTGTGGGACTACACCGAGCCGACCCTGTGTGTGTGGTGACCATACTGTGGGACTACACCCTGCCGACCCTGTGTGTGTGGTGACCATACTGTGGGACTACACCCTGCCGACCCTGTGTGTGTGGTGACCATACTGTGGGACTACACCCTGCCGACCCTGTGTGTGTGGTGACCATACTGTGGGACTACACCCTGCCGACCCTGTGTGTGTGGTGACCATACTGTGGGACTACACCCTGCCGACCCTGTGTGTGTGGTGACCATACTGTGGGACTACACCCTGCCGACCCTGTGTGTGGTGACCATACTGTGGGACTACACCCTGCCGACCCTGTGTGTGGTGACCATACTGTGGGACTACACCCTGCCGACCCTGTGTGTGGTGACCATACTGTGGGACTACACCCTGCCAGTGGGCTCTCTGGATCTACCGGCCAACTTGATGTGTATTAGTATCAGTACAGTCGAGTAGTGTATTATCTCCCTTGTACTAATTCTATTATTTTGATGTTTGTTAGTGGTAACGGCCATATAATAATAATAAACGGTTTATTGAATGAGTATGGCATCCGGAAGGCTGAAAATGTACAGTTACATAATTGGGGAATGGGTCACTTGATTTACATATAATATACAAGTAACATAAGTGATACAAATATGATATATAATAACTAGGTGGGGAGAAGGTCATACTACAGGGCATTTCAACATAGTGACAGTGCAAAAAGGTAAGATTGACTGGGAGTGAATACACTGGTTGATTACGAGTCGTTGATAATTTTTACAATGGTTGGGACTGGGCTGTTCTTATAGCGATCAGTTCGTGCTCGTATGGGCTGGATGCGGTTGTGGTGTCTAACAGCAATTCACGGACGAGGGATCTCAGGTGGAAGTAGGAGCCGGTGTTGAGGATGGTGCGGAGGCTTCTCACCAAATTTGCAGATGATGTCGTGGTGATGGTCAGAGAAGGCCGAGAGGGTCAGTGAGTTGAGTGCTTCTTAATATGAGGAGTAGGAAGGGAGGCATAGGTGAGCTTGGGAAATATGAATGATGAATAAACACTGAGGAGCTGGGGCACAGGAACTCCGAGGGACTTGAGTCAGCGGAGGAGGTGGAGACGAAAACTGGACGATTTGACAACTGTACTGACGTGTGTTCTCCAATTTATCTGTAGTGACGCCAAGGAGCTTAGTGAAGTCTACAACCTGGAGTGTGTTGGAGCCTAAAGTAATGGAAGGGGTGTGACGACGTCGGAGGAGAGTTTGATGTGCCCATGGTCTTGGTATGGTTGATGGTGACGTGGTTGTTGGTGGCCCAATTTTGAAGACTGTTCAATATACCTTGGAAAACAGTGTAGTCAGGAGCCAAGTTGTTGACACTGATCCCAATGGTGGAATCGTCGACATATTTCCGGTGAGCAGAGGTTTCTCTTAGGGCATCATTGATAAGTTTGAGGAAGCGTACGGCGTGGCGTCAGTCGCCAAGATTTTTCCGAAACCTGAGGTCAATGATTTTGTTGATGCTTAAATTGTGGTAGACTAGGTCAAATACTTTGGTGAAATCAATGAAGGCGACAGCCACAGACATCTTTCGTTTTTCCAGATGGCGGTATATGTAATTGAGAAAGCTGACAAGACAGTGAGTGGTGGAGGAAGTTTTCATATTGCCAAATTGCTGAGGATCTATGGCGCCTGCAATATCAGCATAAGCCCAGTTAAAAACGAAACTTTCACAGATTAAGCTGGGTATTGGGGTGATGGCAATGGGTCGTAGCTCATTTAAGGATTGTGGGCTGGTTGACTTGGGCACTGGTGACACATATGAAGTCTTCCAGTCAGCTGGGCATCTTGTTTGGCTGAGGGAAGTATTGATGATGGAGCAGAGGGGTTAAGCTAGTTTCGGTGAAAACTCCTTGAAGAGTTTCACTGGTAAGTCAATGGGGGTGCTGGAGCGCTTTAACTTCAGTTTGTCCAGACGGTTTGATGCTTCAAATTCTTCTACTAAGTCAGTGGGAAAGGGGGCTGGTACAGTCACCCAAAAAAGTCCTGTCGCGAATCACGAACCCCGAGATTCAGACTCGTGAACACGAAGCAGTAGACGCTGATACATTATTCTGTCCATAAATGCTTCGGATTCAAGAGTCTGAATCTCGGGGTTCATGGTTCGCGACAGGACTTTTTTGGGTGACTGTACATGTGTTTAGTGATAACTATGTATTAATAATTTTATATAAAATTACTTGCATATTTTCCCTTCCTACTATTCATACTGTTAGTGTTGTCAAATATTCACTTTAACCACCTCAGGAAATGGTGGCTAAACCTATAGTGAAATTCAATAACTGCCTCAGCTGAAATACAAACAGATTGGCTTTTGTTAGGTAGTTGGTCATAAGTATTACAAGGTAATTTAGTTAAATAATTGACCTCAAAAAGTCCCAAGACACACTCATAAGGATACTTGAAAATTAATGATAATTTCTGTGTATTTATATTTATTTTTGGAATTTTCTAAACGACCATAAAAGATCCTGAACACTCTCTCTCTCTCTCTCTCTCTCTCTCTCTCTCTCTCTCTCTCTCTCTCTCTCTCTCTCTTCATTCCATTATGTCTGTCTTCTTACATCACTGTTTACGTTTTGTCACCTTAAGATTCACCCCTGGTTCTCTTCCTCTGGGCAGGTGTGTTGGGCGGTCACACCTGTCAGTTAATTATCAATGATAGTTAATATTGGTCAAATCATTTACAGAGTGTTAAGGCCCCTTTTGAACATCTGAACACGCTGAGGCTGTTTGTCCCCAGGAGAGAAACCAGACGTGGCAATAACACACACATACCCAAGTTTTATGGGTTAGGTTAGGTTACGGTAGGTGAGGTTAGATACTGTACTATAAGGGGGAGGGGGGGTAAATGAGGCAGGTTAGGGTAGGTTACGTTAGGTTAGGTTATTCATATATTGTTAACCTGTAAATAATAGTAAATAAGGAGACCCAGACTTCCACGACTTCAATAAGGAAAAGTTTAACAGTATGAGGAAGTTCTGTGTTTCAGATCATGTTAACTATAGTCGTCCTATCAACAAGAGAATTAAGAGAATTGTTCACTGTCTATTACAATCACGCACAAGAGTATCAAACAATCAATGAAATCTTACATTTAACAGAAAAAAACATTCAGTAAAGTGTACCTCACTTCAGAATTTCACTTCATTTCATGTCAAAATTTAATTTCATTCGTATGAGGTCGGATATTTTAGCGTAACTTATCGTCAAAAGGAAAAAAACGTACACACTCTTTCTAGGTGCTATGTGGGATATGACACTATACCTGGTAGTAGCAGAGAAATGGGGATCCTAGTTGTGGAGGAACGCTTTCAAGTCTCATATAGTCGCTGTTACTAGGTTCTTTCCTCCCCCGATGTACTTCTCATTGAGCGCTGAACACCAATGGGTAAATATGGCCTTAGGTGAATGACTCTCTGCGGTGAAAGTCAATCCATGAGCACGGCTCGTAACACTTGTACAATACTTGTATGTTTGTCAGCTTTAGAGACACACGAGCGTCTTGAGTCATTGGCCGTTTAAGCTTGTCAACACTACTGTAGGTGAGTGACGAGCGTATGAGATGTCTTTTTATCCAACTTGATCATATATGGAAAGAACACACGGTCCCTTGTGCCACACTTCCCTTACCATAGGAGGAAGAAGTTTCTGCGATAAAGCCTTACAGTGAACCTTAACGGGTCTATGGGCAAGGAAGAGACGATAGCCCAGCCCCTATTGCTCATATATCCATCCAACCTACTGTATGTTTGAAGCTATCCAGCGTATTGAGTTTATGATGATGATATTTGGTAACTTGTTCCACTCATCCACTACAGTAGTTGAGGTATAGCATTTCATCATCGTTCCTGTCGTCCACTGGGAATCCATTGGGAATCATTGATCAACTTGTGCTTCTCCAGGTGATTTCGAATAGAGTTTGAAATTATTGCTTCCAGTAATTTGCCTGCAATTGATTTTAACCTGATTGGACGGTAGTTAGAGGATAGTGATCTATCTCCCTTCTTGAAAATCGGTATTATATTTGCTATCCTCCAGGATTCTGGTACTACACCCGTTTTTAATAACATCCTAAACGAATTTGCTAAGAGCAGACTAAGCTCTTCCTTACATTCCTTTAATACGTTGGCTTTAGCTTGTCTATTTGCTTACTAACATCGTTACTAGTCACTAATAGTACCTGGGAATCGCCAACAATTAAGGTTTTTATACCTTCCTTGTCCGCCTTGTCCCTGACTATGATAACGTACAATTCGTCTATCAAAGGACTGAAAGAGTTGTTACACTTAGCTGTTGTTGTCGTATCCTTGGTGGGTTTTTTCACCATTTAGTCGTTCCTCTCCTCACAGCCTTCCATTCGCCTGAGTTTTCGCCAGACACGGACTTTCCTTGTCTCGTGTCTTCTTCCTTCATCCTCGCTATCACTTCCTTTAATATCGAGATTTCTTCCTTGGCCCTCTCTCACTCGGCCCCCAGAAGGTCACAGCCCTGTTCACAAGTAGCACTAGCCATTACTGACAATTGATCCCCGAGAGCTAAGCCTGCCGTGACCTTTCCTCTAGTGAGGTCAGAACACAAGTATGAGGTGTAATAGAGAAAGGAGCTAGAATTAGTAACTACAAATCCACTCTACAAAGTGAACTTTTTGCCACACCCACAGCCCTGAAACTTGTGAAGACACAGCCACTGACAGTCTCATCATCACTGATTCCTTATCCTCACTACTTGCTCTTGATAACCTAAACTCAGATTGTCACCCACTTGTCTCTGAAGCCAGACACAAGCTTATGTGTCTTGTTGATGGAGGTATCAGGACCAAGCTGCTGTGGATCACCTCTCACATTGTATTAGTGAACATGATAGAGTTGATGCCTTGGCTAAGCCTGCGTACAACAATGACACTGTTGAGTACAATCTAGGACTGTCAAACAGAACCTTAAAAACTGTAATAAGAAAAGAACTTGTTGATGAATTTGAAGTAAGTAGACAAGTGCAAACAGGCACTAGTCAATCCATTGTTTACCATGATGAGCTGTATCAAGTGAAAGATTCATATGGAGCAAGTAACAAGATCACTAGATTACAAGATGTTGTAACCGCTAGACTAAGGTTAGGATATAAAGTGTGTGGCCACACATATGGCCACACACTTCAACACTACGTCTTAGACTGTGAAAAAATAGAACCTTATAGGGATAGATCCAAGCACAATATGTATGCAATGGCACAGCACTTTGTCTCTGATGACAAGATAGCTGATATACTAAGGCTGTATCCACACTTGGCATCTAGTACATAACCTAGTACTGGAAATACTCTGTAACATTTATTGCCATAATATCAAAATCACTGGGGTCTGATAAACACCCTTTGTGGCCTATACTCCATAATCCTTTTTGCACTACCACTCACAGGATGAGTATAGGGTGCACAATAAACTAGCTGCTGTCCGCTGCAAAAAAATAAATAAATAAATAATAATAATAATAATAATAATAATAATAATAATAATAATAATAATAATAATAATAATAAAAATAGCGGAGCAGATGTATAGTACACCCAGTTAAGTTGACTTACCCTACAGTAATTAAATGATATAAAGATCTGACCGAACAAGGGTCACGAAGGAGCAGAGAGTCACGAAGGAGCAGAGGGTCACGAAGGAGCAGAGAGTCACGAAGGAGCAGAGGGTCACGAAGGAGCAGAGAGTCACGAAGGAGCAGAGGGTCACGAAGGAGCAGAGAGTCACGAAGGAGCAGAGGGTCACGAAGGAGCAGAGAGTCACGAAGGAGCAGAGAGTTCACGAAGGAGCAGAGGGTCACGAAGGAGCAGAGAGTTCACGCTTTTGTGTTGAAGAACCTGTTAATCATAAAGGCTGCACTGTGGTCACGCCAGGAACAGCCTACAAGACCCTACAGTAAACAAGACATACCACCATAACCTAACATAGATAAGATAGATTTGTGAGAGTATTGTGGCCCAGAAAACCTTGAGGCCAACAACCCATCCTCACGGAGAGACAGAATCCAGCCATAGATGGAGTCACACGCTGAACCTGAGTCCCGCTTGCCCCAGCAGTCACAGTCCAGCAGCACCCACTGGGCCTCCCTCAGGTTACACGTGAGTCATTGTCAGAGTAATCCATAGGGTGAGTTACTTACGGTAGGAAGTGTATCTATTTCATGTTTGTGTCCGAGAGTCAGTGTCTAGTAACCTTCGAGTGAATAATATATAGCTGTATATAGAGTTGGTGTTTAGAAGACTTCCCCTAAGAACTTATTAACGGTTAAATAATTACTGGGCCACACTACCAACTTTCCAATTCCTTCTACTATAATGATTATTTCCCTGCTGACCTCTCACACCCCTGCTGACCTCTCACACCCCTGCTGATCTCTCACACCCCTGCTGATCTCTCACACCCCTGCTGATCTCTCACACCCCTGCTGACCTCTCACACCCCTGCTGATCTCTCACACCCCTGCTGACCTCTCACACCCTGCTGATCTCTCACACCCCTGCTGATCTCTCACACCCCTGCTGATCTCTCACCCCCCTGCTGATCTCTCACACCCCTGCTGGCCTCTCACACCCTGCTGATCTCTCACACCCCTGCTGATCTCTCACACCCCTGCTGACCTCTCACACCCCTGCTGATCTCTCACACCCCTGCTGATCTCTCACACCCCTGCTGACCTCTCACACCCCTGCTGACCTCTCACACCCCTGCTGACCTCTCACCCCTGCTGACGAAAATAATTATTATTTCGATATGACTTAAAAAAAATGGACGAAAGATGAAGAGACCAAAATAATAATGGATAGGAAATGACGAGAGAGAGAGAGAGAGAGATCACCAGGGAGCGAGCAGCAGCCCCGACCTTGCCAGCCTGACTTGTACCTTGACGGACCCTCCCTGTTATGTACCCCAACGATCACCTCACCTCCTCCCCCCCACCCTTCCACTCTCCTCACCTTCCCCCCCCCCCCCCCTCCCCTCCACCCTACCAGACACGCCGGTCACTGAACACCATCTGGCGAATCATTTTAATTCTATTCTTGGTTTTCTTAATTCATTTTTTTTTTTACTTCTTCCATCATCGTTCCTTTACTCCTCATCCACACCCATCATCCCAATACCTCAGTCACCATCTTAACACACACGTCACTAACGTTCCTTCGCATATCAACCTATTTTCACTAATTCTTTACCCCTTAATCTTTTTCTTTAGCCTTATATATACCCCACACACCCGTAGGTATATGTTTTATATCACTATGGATGTTTAAAAGAGAGTATTCCAACAATGTAAAAATTTGCCAGTCATGTACCCAACTCTGGTATGACAGTCTGGGCGTCGAGGGGTAGAAGCATCATACCCAGGACTTATGAGACCCTGTTGGTGGCAGTCAGAGTGGCTGTGGCAAGCACGGGCGCTGTCTGCATGCACGCGAGGAATCAATATACCTCTAGGAACTCTCTCAGGAACCTGCTCAAGATGTTTCAAGATTCCTGAGAGTCTTAGAGGCCGTCATGTGACTTGGCACAACTTGAGACTTTGTTAACGTGATGGGAAATGATTCTCTGTTGAAGTACATTGTTGTTGTGTGTGTGTGTGTGGGTGTGTGTGTGGGTGTGTGTGTGTGTGTGTGTGTGTGTGTGGGTGTGTGTGTGTGTGTGTGTGTGTGTGTGGGTGTGTGTGTGTGTGTGTGTGTGTGTGTGCATGTTGTGTGTGTGTGTGTGTGTGTTGTGAGTTGTGTGTGTGTGTGTCTGTGTGTGTGTGTGTGCATGTTGTGTGTGTGTGTGTGTGTGTGTGTGTGTGTGTGTGTGTGTGCGTGTTGTGTCTGTGTGTGTGTGTGTGTGTTGTGAGTTGTGTGTGTGTGTGTGTGTGTGTGTTGTGTGTGTGTGTGTGTGTGTGTGTGGGTGGGTGTGTGTGTGTGTGTGTGTGTGCGTGTGGGTGTGTGTGTGTGTGTGTGTGTGTGGGTGTGTGTGTGTGTGTGTTGTGTCTGTGTGTGTGTGTGCATGTTGTGTGTGTGTGTGTGTGTGTGTGTGTGTGTGTGTGTGTTGTGAGTTGTGTGTGTGTGTGTGTGTTGATGAAAATAACCAGAAAATCAACGATGGTAAACGTGCTGCTTTCACTGACTGGCAGAACAACCCTAAGTCTTAGACCAAAGTAGATACCTTCCTCAAGAAGAAAGTGGCAGCCCAACGCGAGCTTCGCAAACTAATGAACGAACGGTGGAATAATAGAACGTGGAAATGCAAAAATTTGCTGATCAACACAAAATGCGTGAATTTTTCAGTTCCACTAAAACAATATATGTCCCAACTATTCATGGCGTGGCCCCCCTCCGCTCATCCAACGGTAACTTCATAATTAATGACCATAAAGGCCTCCTTCAGCGCTGGAAAGAGCACTACCATTCACTTCTAAGCCGAAACATCGATGTGGATGTCCTGACTACCCAGCAGGTCCCTCAGCATCCAGAACTGACCCACCTCAGCTGTCCTCCATCCCTGGATGAAGTAGCTACTGCCATAAAAAAGATGAAAAATAACAAAACCACAGAGCCTGATGGAATCCCAGCCGAGGTGTATAAAGCAGGAGGACCTCTGCTTACCAGCCGTCTCCACTCTCTCCTCGAGAATATATGGTAGATAAGGGAGACCGGTCAGACTGTGGCAACTACCGTGGGGTCTCGCTGCTGTCCGTAGCTGGCAAAAATATCGCCTGAGTCCTCCTTAACAGACATCTTCCTAAGGCGGAAAACTTCCTCCCAAAATCTCAATGTGGCTTTAGACCATCACGTGGCACCACTGACAGGATGGTAAGTGGTACCGCTCATGCTTTCGCAAGCGAAATGTCACGGGATGGATTCCCGGGCCGGTGGAAGTTGTTTGGGCATACTTCCTAGCCCCCATTAGTCCCTGTTCACCTAGCAGTAAAGTAGGTACCTGGTGTACATCGAAAGTTGCGAATTCGTATTCAGGGACAAGTTGTTGGAGCTTCCAATAACTTGATGACATAAACAATTGACTCTTCAGGATTCTACGCCCTTGACTCCTCAGGCTTCTACGCCTTTAACTCATGAGACATAAAGACAAGCATGAACTTAGCATGCTTCCCTGTTGGGCACTGTAAACGCTTCTGCGCTTCACCTTGCACAAGGATGTAGGGGAGTGCCCAAAAAAAAAAAAAAAAAAAAAAAAAAAAAAACCCTCTTCCCTCCCTGACCAGATCTCCCTCCTCCTAGTGACAGGCCTGGCACTAGGGACCTGCCACACTTTGTCATAAACAGATAAATTGTACCGGGAATTTTCCCCCCACACACTCATCATTCTGTCATTTTATGTAACTTGCTGACAAAACCCATGACACTTGAGGCTTTTACGCCCTTAATACATGAGTCATAAAGGCAAGCATGAACTCCGCATGCTTCCCAGTTGGACACTGTAAACGCTTCTGCGCTTCACCTTGCATATGATGTAAGAGGGTGCCCAATAAACTAGCCCCCTCGTGGGCAATCTAAATCTAAAATCTAAAATCACTCGTTTGAGACGAGCCATGTTCACTGCTCCGAGCCCTCGCGTCTGCCACTCGTGTGTGGGTCAGCCCACCACACTAAAATGTGTAAATTCATATTAATACAAGTGATCCAATAATTTAGCAGTGTGGCGGCCTACAACACCACCAGTGTGGCGGCCTACAACACCAGCAGTGTGGCGGCTTACAACACCAACAGTGTGGCGGCCTACAACACCACCAGTGTGGCGGACTATAACACCAACAGTGTGGCGGCCTACAACACCACCAGTGTAGTGGCCTACAACAGCAACAGTGTGACGGCCTACAACACAAACAGTGTGGCGGCCTACAACACCACCAGTGTGGCGGCCTACATCACCAACAGTGTGGCGGCCTACAACACCAGCAGAGTGGCGGCCTACAACATAAGCAGTGTGGCGGCCTACAACACAACCAGTGTGGCGGCCTACAACACCAACAGTGTGGCAGCCTACAACACCAACAGTGTGGCGGCCTACAACACCACCAGTGTGGCGGCCTACATCACCAACAGTGTGGCGGCCTACAACACCAGCAGAGTGGCGGCCTACAACATAAGCAGTGTGGCGGCCTACAACACAACCAGTGTGGCGGCCTACAACACCACCGGTGTGGCGGCCTACAGCACCAACAGTGTGGAGGCCTACAGCATCAACGGTGTGGCGACCTACAACACCAAATGAGTGGCGGCCTACAACACCAACAGTGTGGCGGCTACAACACCACCAGTGTGGCGGCCTACAACACCACCAGTGTGGCGGCCTACAGCAGCAACAGTGTGGCGGCCTAAAACACCACCAGTGTGGCAGCCTACAACACCAACAGTGTGGCGGCCTACAACACCAACAGTGTAGCGGCCTACAACACCACCAGTGTGGCGGCCTATAACACCAACAGTGTGGCGACCTACAGCACTATTAGTGTGGCGGCCTACATCACCAACAGTCTGGCGTCCTACAACACCAACAGTGTGGCGGCCTACAGCGCCAACAATATAGCGGCCTACAACACCAGCAGTGTGGCGGCCTACAACACCATCAGGGTGGCGGCGTACAGCACCACCAGTATGGCGGCCTACAGCACCAGCAGTGTAACTGCCTACAACACCAGCAGTGTGGCAGCCTGCAACACCAGCAGTGTGGCGGCCTACAGCACCAACAGTGTGGCGGCCTACATCACCAACAGTGTGGCGGCCTACAACACCAGCAGAGTGGCGGCCTACAACATAAGTAGTGTGGCGGCCTACAGCACCACCAGTGTGGCGGCCTACAACACCAACAGTGTGGCAGCCTACAACACCAACAGTGTGGCGGCCTACAACACCAGCAGTGTGGCGGCCTACAACACCACCAGTGTCGCGACCTACAACACCAACAGTGTGGCGGCCTACAACACCAGCAATGTGGAGGCCTACAACACCAATAGTGTGGCGGCCTACAGCAGCAACAGTGTGACGGCCTACAACACCACCAGTGTGGCAGCCTACAACACCACCAGTGTGGCGGCCTACAACACCAACAGTGTGGCGGAATACAACACCAGCAATGTGGCGGCCTACAACATCATCAGTGTGGCGGCCCACAACACCAATAGTGTGGCGGCCTACAACACCAACAGTGTGGCGGCCTACAGCACCATTAGTGTGGCGGCCTACAACACCAACAGTGTGGCGGCCTACAACACCAACAGTGTGGCGGCCTAAAACACCAACAGTGTGGCGGCCCACAACACCAACAGTGTGGCGGCCTACAACACCAACAGTGTGGCGGCCTACAGCACCATTAGTGTGGGGCCTACAACACCAACAGTGTGGCGGCCTAAAGCACCAACAGTGTGGCGGCCTACAACACCAACAGTGTGGCGGCCTACAGCACCAACTGTGTGGCAGCCTACAACACCACCAGTGTGGCGGCCTACAACACCAGCAGTGTGGAGGTCTACAGCACCAACAGTGTGGCGGCCTACAACACCACCAGTGTGGCGGCCTACAACACCAGCAGTGTGGCGGCCTACAACACCAGCAGTGTGGCGGCCTACAACACCAGCAGTGTGGCGGCCTACAACACCAGCAGTGTGGCGGCCTACAACACCAGCAGTGTGGAGGTCTACAACACCAACAAGGTGGAGGCCTACAACACCACCAGTGTGGCGGCCTACAACACCAGCAGTGTGGCGGCCTATAACACCAGCAGTGTGGCGGCCTACAACACCAGCAGTGTGGCGGCCTACAGCACCAGCAGTGTGGCGGCCTACAACACCAGCAGTGTGGCGGCCTACAACACCAGCAGTGTGGCGGTCTACAGCCACGTGTGTGTGTGTGTGTGTGTGTGTGTGTGTGTGTGTGTGCGTGTGTGTGTGTGTGCCCACACGGTGGTGTAATGCATCTAGTGTGGGAGCATTGTGTTAGTGTTCAGGTGGAGGCTTTGCTTGCTCCCTCTCGTTTTCAACTACCGCCGCTGGCTAGCCCTCGTGGCGAACAGGGAAGCTACTTGCACAAGTCTTCCCTCACCAGTACACAGCCTCCTCACCATCAAGACAGTTGCTACCTGACCCAGCTCAGTTGCTATCTGACCCAGCTTGGAGAAGGACGTGCCCCCAAGTTCTCCCGTAGTGACCAAGGAAAATGGCCGCCGTGGAACGTTGTGTCTTGGGGGAAGAGGAGAGTAGTGTGGGGAAAGACGACCTCTTGGCCATCTGCTAAGGCAGCTGGGGCAGTTGAGGAGTGAGGTTGACACTCTAAAGGGGGAAAATGAAGCCCTCAGGACTGAACTGCTTCAGGTAGGTGCCCTGCCTAGCAGGACACCTGCGAAGGAGGAGCAGGCGTGGAGAGTGGTTGTCTCCAAGGGGACTAGGGTCAGGCTTAGGAAAGCTGACCAGGGTGTGGAATGTAGGAACCCCTACCAGGTGCTGGAGGAAGCTGGCGAGGAAGAGAAGAGGCAGGAAAGTGTGGTGGAGGTACTGTAGAGGAAAGGGCAGTTGCACAAAACCTGCCCAGAGGTAAGGTCGTGGTAGTTGGGGACAGCCAGGTGAGGTTTTTAGATAGGACTTTTTGTACAAGAGATGGGAAACGTAGGACTAGAGTGTGTTTTCCTGGGGCTGGGATAGGGCATGTAGCTGAGAGGTTAGACAGGGTTTTGTCAGGGGAGGGTACCAATCCAGTAGTGTGTCTTAGTGTGGGAGGTAACGACATAGGAAAGGTTAGGAGTGAGGAACTTTTCAAGAGGTATAGGGAGGCGCTGGGGAAGATTAGAGATAGGGGAGGGATCCCGATAGTATGTGGTGTCTTGCCTAGAAGAGGGGTTGGTCGTGAATGGCTGTCCAGGGCAATTGCTATAAATTGCCGACTGGAAAAACATTGTGCAAACAATAGTTGGGCGTTCATTGATAGCTGGCAACGATTCTATGGCAACGACTACCTGTACAGTCGTGACGGAGTACACTTGTCTCGTGCGGGGGTAAAGACGTTGTCTGCATCCCTGGAGCGTGAAATTGTCACTCCAAAGGGGGGGTTTCGCCAGTAGAGAGAGGTCGAGGAAAGTGGGAGTCAAAAAACAAGCAGGTCCTGGGAAGTCAAATTAGTTACTCAGGACAAGGGGTAAAACAGGACCAGGGAAGGGTAGGCTTAAATGTATACTATACAAACAGTAGGAACGTTAGAAATAAAATAGACTTGCTGAGGGCGGTTGTATGTACCGAGAATGTAGACGTCATAGCAATCACCGAAACTTGGATGAATCTGGCGAGCAAATTTTTTTTATCAGAGTACCACATAGAAGGGTACAACCTTTTTCACAAGGACAGGGAAGGTAGGAAGGGGGGAGGGGTCGCACTCTTCGTCAAGGATACATTAAAATGTTGTATTAATAATTCAATAAAGGGTGAAATGGGAACCGAGTCTATATGGGTAGAAATCACGGAAGGAAGAGAAAAACTAATTATGGGAGTGATTTACAGGCCCCCAAGTCTGGGCAAAGAAGCAGCTCAGCAGTGAAACAGAAGTAGATAATGCTGAAAACATAGTTAGTCATAATAACAAACATCAAAGTAATAAATGTAAAACAGATAGAAACGGAAGAAATATATTGAGTGTTTATTATACTAATAGTTGAAGCCTGTGTAACAAAATGGACCAGCTCAGGGCCATTGTTAGTAAAGAGAACATAGATATAATTGCAATAACGGAAACATGGATAAATTCAAACAGCAAACATTTCTTAGCAGAATTTCACATTCCAGGATATAACCTATTTAAATTTGACAGAGTAGGAAGGAGAGGGGGCGGTGTAGCAGTGTATATCAGGGTGTCATTAAAAAGCTGCAATAAATCAAACATTAAAACAAATAGCGACAATGAAAGTATTTGGGTAGAGATTGGTGAGGGCAATGAGTCCGTAGTCATTGGTGTTATATATAGACCACCTAATTTGAGTAGGAACGATGGTAAATTGCTATGGGAGGAAATAAAGAAGGCATCTGATAGAAGCAATGTATGTATTCTAGGCGATTTCAACTTTTCAGGCTTAGATTGGAAAAATCAACTTAGCGATAATGAATCTGAAGATTTTCTAGAAGTAGTACAAGATAGTTTTTTATATCAATTCATAAACTCGCCCACTAGAGGAAATAATATCCTCGATTTAGTTCTCAGTAATAATGAAAATCTAGTAAAAGATGTTGGGATTGGAGACGAACTAGGAAACAGTGATCATAAAGCCATATATTTTAACATAATATGGAATGGCAGGAAGAAGGAAAATTCGGCCTTGATCCCGGATTTTAGGAAGGCTAATTACGGTAGCTTAAGGAGAGACCTAAGGGATGACCCTATGGTCAAAAGATTAATCCCCCCTCCCCCCACACCTCCGGAAACTGTCAACTTAGGACGGGAGAACCCCGAATTTAATTTAGCAGCTACTTATGAACAATTTATTGCCACAATCCATAATGCTCAAAATAAACACATCCCTAAGAGAAAATTCAGATCGATACGGAACCAACCAAAATGGATGAATAATAGACTCTTAGATCTTCTAGGGAAAAAGAAAGGAGTATATAGAAAAGTTAAGAAAGGCGAAAATCACTTACTTGGTTACTATCAGAACCTAACAAGACCGGTAAAAACAGAAATTAGGAAAGCAAAGAGAAATTATGAAATCAAGGTAGCTAACGAATCGAAAAATAACCCCAAAGCTTTTTATCAACTGTATAAATCAAAGGTTAGAGATACAATAGGTCCCCTTAAAACTACGACAGGAGAAATGACTGATGATGAGTTAGAAATGTGTAGTACGTTAAATGGTCATTTTCGCTCCGTATTCACAAATGAAAACCTAGCACAGTTTCCAGAAGTTCAAAAGGTATATAACGACAGTATAGAAAATATGTTGATGAATATCAATACTACTAGTAACAATGTGCTTAAAGTAATTAACAAACTGAAGCCTCATAAATCGCCTGGTCCAGACGAGGTATATGCTAGAATATTAAAAGAATGTAGAGATGAGTTGAGTAATCCATTAGCAGTTTGATTTAATAAGTCATTAGAATCGGGCCTAGTGCCAGAAGCTTGGAAACTTGCAAATGTAGTTCCGATTTTCAAAAAAGGTGATAAATCAATTGCATCAAATTACCGTCCCATTAGTCTCACGTCAATCATAGGCAAGTTGCTAGAGTCAATTATTGCTACGAAAATCAGAAGCCACCTTGAAACATTCAACTTAATTCATTCTTCTCAGCACGGGTTCACCCAGGGACGTTCTTGTCTCACAAATTTGCTTAGCTTTTTCTCAGAAGTATATGAAGTGGTAGATAATGATAAGTCATATGATATAATTTATTTAGATTTCAGTAAAGCATTCGATAGAGTCCCTCATGAGAGATTGATAAGGAAGGTAGAAGCACATGGAATAGGTGGATCATTATTAAAATGGATTAGGTCATGGTTAACTGGTAGGAAACAAAGAGTCAGCATAAATGGATTTAAGTCAGACTGGGGTGCGGTCAAAAGCGGAGCTCCCCAGGGATCTGTATTAGGCCCTCTGCTGTTTGTTATATTCATTAATGATCTTGATTTAGACATAACTAGTAGGATTAGTAAATTTGCAGATGATACCAAAATGGGGAGAGTGATAAATTCAGACAGTGACTTTGAACACATTCAAAGAGATCTAGATACTTTACATGAGTGGTCAGTAGACTGGCAAATGAATTTTAATACTGATAAATAAATGCAAGGTACTACAGATAGGGAAGACGAATACAAACGTTAAGTATAAACTATGTAACACGGAAATAGAAAACTCAGATTGTGAAAAAGATCTAGGTGTATTTGTTAGCAACGACTTGAAACCTAGAAAACAATGTATTAGCATTCGCAATAAGGCAAACAGGATTCTTGGGTTCATATCTAGGAGTGTGAGTAACAGAACTGCTGACGTTATCTTGAAACTTTACCTAGCATTAGTGAGGCCACACATGGATTATGCGGTTCAATTCTGGTGTCCTTATTATAGAATGGACATAGATTCTTTGGAGAGAGTACAAAGAAGAATGACAAAAATGATCCATAATATTAGAAACCTTCCATATGAAGAAAGACTGAAAAGCTTAGGCTTGCATTCATTAGAGAGGCATAGAGTTAGGGGAGATATGATAGAGGTGTTCAAGTGGGTAAGTGGGATTAACAAGGGTAAAATGGAAGATGTTCTGAAGCTCAGTAATAACGAAATAACTAGAACAAATGGCTTTAAATTAGATAAATTCCGATTCAGAAAGGATATAGGCAAGCACTGGTTTGGTAATAGAGTTGTGGATATGTGGAATAGGCTACCGAGTGCTATAGTAGGATCGGGGACGCAAGGGAGCTTCAAGACGAAGTTGGATAGGCACATGGAAGTGCTGGGATGGGTGTGAAAGGGATCTGCCCTGTATGGGCCAGTCGGCCTCCTGCAGTATCCCACTTTCTTATGTTCTTATGTTCTTATGTTCATATGGCAGGAAATGAGTAGGGCAGCAAAATATAACAACCTATGCATTATGGGGGATTTCAACTTCAGAAATATTGACTGGGACAACATTGTAGGTGACTATGAATCTGAAGACTTCCTAGACGCAGTACAGGACAATTTTTTGAAACAACTATTTACAGAACCTACTAGAGGTGACAATATATTAGACCTAGTATTAACAAATACAGAAAATATTATCAGAGATATCACAGTAGGGGAAGAACTAGGTAATAATGATCACAGAGAAATCAGGTTCACCCTAAATTGGGAAACAAAAAACAATGACAATATGGTCAGAGTCCCAAACTTTCAGTTGGCGGATTGTCAAGGGTTAAGAAGGTACCTTGGTGAGGTCACCTGGGAACAGTTACGGCAGTCCCCAGTAGGAAGGGGTGAGGTCAAAGATGACACAACAATTTATCATGACTATAATATATTCACTAGTATACAGTAATACATAAAGCACAAGAACAAAATATACCATACAGAAAAATTAGGTCAAATAAGAATGAGCCAAGGTGGATGACCAGACAACTTAAACATGACATAGGAATAAAGAAAGGTATATATAAGAAATTAAAGGGAGGGGAGGAGCAGCTCAGAAATAGGTATAATGAACTATCTAGGAATGTTAAGAAAAATGTAAGGAAAGCAAAGAGAGACTATGAAATCAAAATAGCAAGAGAATCCAAGGCGAATCCCAAGGGATTTTTCCAGGTATATAGGACAAAGGTCAAGGACAAAGTTGGGCCTTTAAAGTCAGGGAAGGGAGAAGTGATAAATGGCAGTGAAGAAATAAGCAAAGCATTGAACAGCTACTTCTTATCAGTTTTCATAGAAGAAATTTGAGATGAAATTCCAGAGGTGGAACTGATATTTAGGGGAAAGGAAGAAGAGAAATTAAAGAATATCACTATCAGAAAAGAGGATGTTCTTAAGAGGATAAATAAACTACAGAAGACAAAATCCCCAGGACCGGATGAAATTTTCCCTCGAGTCTTGAAAGAGTGTAGGGAACAGATTAGCAGACCTCTTGTAAATTTATTTACAAAATCATTAGACACCGGAGTTGTGCCAGACTTGTGGAAACAGGCAAATGTAGTACGCATATTCAAAAAGGGAGACAGAGCATCAGCGTCAAATTACCAGCCGATCAGTTTGACGGCAGTAGTGGGGAAATTTCTTGAATCAAATATAGCAGATAGCGATCGCATCTAGAGAAAAGCAAATTAATCTATGACTCTCAACATGGGTTTACAAAGGGAAAATCCTGTCTAACAAATCTGCTGACGTTTTTTAGGAAAGTCTTCGAGGTAGTAGATAATGACGAAAATTACGATGTTATTTACTTAGACTTTAGCAAAGCATTTGAGAGAATACCGCATCAGAGGCTTCTGAGAAAAATTAAGGCTCATGGTATCGAGGGGAAAGTTTTAAATTGGATAAAATCATGGCTCACCGATAGAGCGCAGAGGGTCAGAGTAGAAGGTGTTAAATCTGAGTGGGGCCGTGTAACCAGTGGGGTTCCCCAGGGGTCAGTACTAGGCCCACTCTTGTTCATAATCTACATACACGATCTAGATACTGGGATCAACAGTGACATAAGCAAGTTTGTGGATGACACCAAAATAGGGCGGCAGATTAATTCAGGGCAGGATGCAAATGCATTACAGGAGGATCTAAATAAACTGCAGGGGTGGTCTGAAAAATGGCAAATGAAATTCAACACCAGCAAGTGCAGCGTACATAATATTGGAAGAACAAATACTGACAATGTATACAGCCTTAACAACATCAACCTAGAGAAGTCGACTTGTGAAAGAGACCTAGGGGTACTTGTAAGCCCGGACCTACGGCCTAGAAAACAGTGCGTTAATGTTCGAAATAAGGCAAACAGAGTATTGGGTTTTATATCTAGAAGTGTAAGTTATAAGAGTGCAGAGGTCTTATTGCAACTATATCTTGCGCTAGTCAGGCCGCACCTTGATAATGCGGTTCAGTTCTGGTGCCCTTATTATAGAATGGATATCAATTCACTAGAGTCGGTGCAGCGAAGAATGACGAAAATGATTCCGGGACTTAGAAACCTTCCATATCAGGATAGATTAAAGAAACTTAACTTGCATTCCCTAGAAAGACGAAGAGTGCGGGGAGATATGATAGAAGTATTTAAGTGGGTGAAAGGAATCAATAAAGGGGATATAGATAAAGTTCTTATAATATCCAAGCAGGATAGGACTCGGAGCAACGGATTTAAGTTGGATAAGTTTAGGTTTAGGAGGGAGATAGGAGGAACTGGTTCACAAATAGGGTGGTGGACGAGTGGAACAAGCTTAGCAACTTTGTAGTAAGTGCTGGAACTCTGGAAAGTTTCAAAAGGAGGCTAGATAGATTAATGGATGATAGAGAGTGGTAGTAACTCTCGACAGAAGCTGCCATGCACAGGCCAACCGGCCTATTGCAGACTCCTTATTTTTTTATGTTCTTATGTAAGACTCCTGCTGTGCCTCCTGGGCCCAGGCTAGACCAGCAGGGGATCTCGGAGTAGCAGTGGGCCCCAGAGGGACGGCACATAGGCCCAGTGGCATGTGAATATTGCCCCACTGCCTTGCGGATTAACCTTGGCAGGTATGAGGCTACGGTATAGGGGGAAGAGATGACCACCATGGGAATCCAACGACTACACCGGGGGACGAAGGCAATGCACGATGGACAGGCTACTAGGCGAAACCCAACAAACTGGTCTATCGACAGTCCACTGCAACTCTCCCTCTCCCCAGTTGTTGCAACACTTGCACCACTGGATCAGGAAAAGGGAGAGCCAAGATGTGTGGTTGCAGACTGTGCTCCTGCCTCACCACATAAATCAACTCGCGCGCAGCCATCGTCCAGCTCATCATACCTCTCATCATCATCAAAACCCCTATACCCCCAAAAGTCCTATGGTGACGGACGGCAGAGATGACTGCCGGGAGTCTCTACAGGTAGTCACAACTCTGTACATGGGTGGCACAGAAAAGATGATCGTGTATGCACTCGGATCTAGGCAGCAGTGCAATCCGCTCCTGTCTGCGCAACTGAGCAGCCCTTACCAGGAGCCACTCTGCTTATCCCACATGGGGAGGGGGCTAAACATAGAATAGGTGCCCTAAACATAGTCTGCCTAAAACACCAACCTGACTGGGCAGCCACACCCAATAAGGTCATCCTTTTGCGGTCAAAAAACACAATCAAAATCACTGATCCAAACAAAAACAAACTATACAACTTTTTATGGTCGCTGCATGGAATGTCAGGACCCTTCTGGATACTGGCACAAATGAGCGTCCTGAAAGAAGAACCGCCTGTGTGACAAAAGAGCTAGCTAGGTATAACATCGACATAGCAGCGATCAGTGATTCCCGGTGTAGCAGCACAAAATATACCCCTCCCCAGACTATACCCTGGGTTAAAGTGGGCTAGCCTGTTTTATACCCCGGGTATATTCTGGGCTAGTCCAGTTTATACCCCGGGGTATAAAACATGCTAGGCTATTTCATACTCCCTAGGCCAAATTATACCCCCCTCCCCCACACACTCAGAAACCAGCTCTATGAGAGTTCTGTTTTGAACTCAGTGGTCTGGCTAAACTATCTTAAATTAAATTAAAAAAACACACTCAGATATTAAATTTTGATTTTATTTCCCACCTAACCTAACCTAACCTAGGATGGAAAAAAACTCTGGACATTGAAATACAGACTTATTTATGAAAAACACAAGAGGGTAAAATCCGGACTAGAGAGGTATAGTCTGGGCTAGCCCAAAATATACCCCGGGGTATAATATAGCCTGGGCTCTTTTATACCCCAGAGTATATTTTGGGCTAGCCCACTGTAACCCTGGGTATAGTTTGGCAGGGGGTTAATGTGGGCTGCTACCCCCCCCCCCCCCCCCCCCCGGCTTCCAGACGAGGGTCAACTCACGGAACGGAGGTCTGGCTATACCTTCTTCTGGAGGGGTAAGCCTGTTGCGGAAAAATACGCATTTATGCAGTTGGCTTTGGCATCAGCCAACGCATCCTACACAGGCTAATTGAAATGTGTGTTGGGATCAACGAGCGCCTCATGACGCTCAGAGTCCCACTGAATCACTCACGTCGTGCCTTCTTCATCAGTGCATACGCCCCAACACTGGATGCAGAGGAGGACATCAAGGAGGCCTTTTAAGCCGACCTCGACAGTGTAACCCGTATCCCCAGAGAAGATAAGGTTGGCTCCTTGGTGATTTCAATGCCAGAGTTGGCAAAGATGCTGACATTTGACAGGGAACCATAGGGAGAAATGGACTAGGCAAGTGTAATCCCAACGGCCTACTCCTCCTCAGCAAGTGTGCTGCACACAACCTCACTATCACCAATACCTTGTTTAGGCAGACGGACAAGTTCAAGGGATCGTGACAACACCCACGATCCAAACACTGGCATCTCATTGACTACATCATTGTCAGAGAAAGACATCGCCGAGATGTCCTCATCACCCGAGCCATGGTGGCTCAGACTACTGTGACACTAAACATCGGCTCGTCTGAGCCAGGTTCTCACTTCACGTCGCCCCAAAACGGCGAAGGCAGCAAGCCTATTATTATTATTATTATTATTATTATTATCATTATTATTATTATTATTATTATTATTATTATTATTATTATTATTATTATTATTATTACTGTGTGTCATTATTATGTCCATTTGTCCATGCCATATTGTATTGTATTATATTGTATTTATTATTATTACAGTGTATTGTACAGTTATTATCATTATCGACTCTGGTTGCCAGGAAGTGTGTGTTTGGGGAGAAGGATGGTGTGTGTGTGTGTGTGTTTGGGGAGAAGGATGGGGTGTGTGTGTGTGTTTGGGGAGAAGGATGGTGTGTGTGTGTGTGTTTGGGGAGAAGGATGGGGTGTGTGTGTGTGTGTTTGGGGAGAAGGATGGGATGTGTGTGTTTGGGGAGAAGGATGGGGTGTGTGTGTTTGGGGAGAAGGATGGGGTGTGTGTGTGTGTGTTTGGGGAGAAGGATGGGGTGTGTGTGTTTGGGGAGAAGGATGGGGTGTGTGTGTGTGTGTTTGGGGAAAAGGATGGGGTGTGTGTGTTTGGGGAGAAGGATGGTGTGTGTGTGTTTGGGGAGAAGGATGGGGTGTGTGTGTGTGTGTGTGTGTTTGGGGAGAAGGATGGTGTGTGTGTGTTTGGGGAAAAGGATGGGGTGGGTTTTTCTTAGGCACGCATGCCATTGTTTTTTCTTCATCTTTATTTTCCCCTGTTCATTTATGCATGTTTGTCTATTAATCTTTTTCTCCATTCCCTCCTTCCTTCCTTCCTTCATCTCTCTCCTGTCCCCTCTCTCTCTCTCTTCCTCTTAACACTATCGACTGCAGCTATCAGCCAGCCGCCAGAACGCCGAGATTTATGGCTTCCTGTTGACCAGTGTCGTGTTGTCGTTGACTATGAGGTGAGACCTACTCATGACAGCCAGGTCAGGTCAACCCAGGTCAGGTCAACCCAGGTCACGCCAGATTCAAATCAGGTCCTCATGGAAAAAAACAAACAAAACACCCCCATTGACTTGTTTGGGCGTGTGTGAATATTTGTATCATTATTCTTTAGTTATTAGGAATATTTTCGGTGAAGCCTGATCATGACAGGTCGCCACTGTAAAAGACAACACGATCAATACAGTTCATTTTTATACCCGTAACAGAGGTCTAGTGTGTGTGTGTGTGTGTGTGTGTGTGTTTGTAAGTCATAATAATTGCTTTTGTTATTCTTAATTTACGAAGGTTAATATAGGTCACAGGGCCACATGGATAGAGAAGGTCACATGACTAATTGAAGTTGACCTAATCACTAGAGCTGCAAGGTTCACGTTCTCAAGGTCATGATGCGTCAATACATGTCTGAACATGTTTTGATATATGAGGCACCACGTGACCAGTTAGAGAAAACGCGTCAGCTCGTGAGCATGGCTGGTAACCCATCTTTAATTAACGCCATTTAAAGTGATTCTTCGTTGATACGGCCAAAACCAACAGTTATATTGAATTATGATTACTGTATTCACCTCTCTCTCTCTCTCTCTCTCTCTCTCTCTCTCTCTCTCTCTCTCTCTCTCTCTCTCTCTCTTTCTGTGTGTGTGTGTGTGTGTGTGTGTGTGTGTGTGTGTGTGTGAGTACAGTCATGAAGCAGATATCGCTGAACAGGTAATATTAAATTGGTGTCATCTAATAGGCTCTCCTCTACAGGTGTCATAAGGCGAGTGTCATGAAACATGTCTACCTCAATGGGATGTGTCATAATGATGATGCCACGCAAGTATTATTAGGCCTATGTCTGTCAGTCGTTGTTCTTCAACAGGTGTTCCTCAACTGGTGTTCCTCAACTGGTGTCCCTCAACTGGTGTTCCTCGACAGGTGTTCCTCAACAGGTCCTCCTTAACGGGTGTTCCTCAACAGGTGTTCCTCGACAGGTGTTCCTCAACAGGTCCTCCTTAACGGGTGTTCCTCAACAGGAGTTCTTCAACTGGTGTTCTTCAACTGGTGTTCCTCGACAGGTGTTCCTCAACAGGTCCTCCTTTACGGGTGTTCCTCAACAGGTGTTCCTCTACAGGTCCTCCTTAACGGGTGTTCCTCAACAGGTGTTCTTCAACTGGTGTTCTTCAACAGGTGTTCCTCAATAGGTGTTCCTCGACAGGTGTTCCTCAACAGGTCCTCCTTTACGGGTGTTCCTCAACAGGTGTTCCTCGACAGGTCCTCCTTAACGGGTGTTCCTCAACAGGAGTTCTTCAACAGGTGTTCCTCGACAGGTGTTCCTCAATAGGTCCTCCTTTACGGGTGTTCCTCAACAGGTGTTCCTCGACAGGTGTTCCTCAACAGGTCCTCCTTAACAGGTGTTCCTCAACTAGTGTTCCTCAACAGGTGTTCTTCAACAGGTGTTCTTCAACAGGTGTTCCTCAACAGGTATTCCACAACAGGGGTTCTTCAACAGGTGTTCCTCAACAGGTGTTCCACAACAGGGGTTCTTCAACAGGTGTTCCTCAACAGGTGTTCCACAACAGGTGTTCCTCAACAGGTGTTCCACAACAGGGGTTCTTCAACAGGGGTTCTTCAACAGGTGTTCCTCAACAGGTGTTCCACAACAGGGGTTCCTCAAAAGGTGTTCCTCAACAGGTGTTCCTCAACAGGGGTTCTTCAACAGGTGTTCCTCAACAGGTGTTCCACAACTGGGGTTCCTCAAAAGGTGTTCCTCAACAGGTGTTCCTCAACAGGTGTTCTTCAACAGGTGTTCCACAACAGGTGTTCTTCAACAGGTGTTCCTCAACAGGTGTTCCTCAACAGGTGTTCCTTAACAAGTGTTCCTTAACAAGTGTTCCTCAACAGGCGTTCCTCAACAGGAGCCGTATGATTGATTGCCCACAATAGCATCGTCACTCAACAGGTGTAACTCAGCAGGTGTCACAAGATAAGAGACACAATCAACACGTGTTTTAAGGTATTCAATATGTTTATTAAGGTAAGTATCATTAACATGTGTTTTAAAGTAAGGCTCAGTGACCCTCAACCACCCGTGCAATTTTCGACACGTTGTAGCCAGCCCAGTGCAGCCATCCTGAGTGTGTGTCCAGTTGTTTGGTTAAGAATGAGTGTGTGTCCAGTTGTTAGGTTAAGAATGAATGTGTGTCCAGTTGTTTGGTTAAGAATGAGTGTGTGTCCAGTTGTTTGGTTAAGAATGAGTGTGTGTCTAGTTGTTTGGTTAAGAATGAGTGTGTGTCCAGTTGTTTGGTTAAGAATGAGTGTGTGTCTAGTTGTATGGTTAAGAATGAGTGTGTGTCTAGTTGCTTGGTTAAGAATGAGTAACAAGATGCATAATACTTAACTATAAGTTATTTATAGGTGGTGAACAGTTTTCAAGAGCATGGTGGTCACATTACAGTTCAACCTACGGAAGCTGTAACAAGAGGGTCAATAACGGAGAGGAAATAACAGTACAAAAATTACAGGAAACAAAATAACAACAGGAAAAAATATTAAATCCGAAAAACAGTGACAACGGTTACCTATATAACGGGATGACATTAACGGAGGAACATACAGTAAGAAGATACCAAACGGAAGGACGCAACGGGAGGACATTATGACAAGAGGGTAAATTAGTGGTGGGCAAGTGGGGGCGTCATCTCGTCCTAACCTTTGTCTGACCTTTAACCTCTGAGTTCATCATCAACCCTAATAACCAGCTTGTTAGTTCCTCCCACCCATGTAGCTTCCCTCAGTGTGTGTGTGTGTGTGTGTGTGTGTCTCTCTCTCTCTCTCTCTCTCTCTCTCTCTCTCTCTTGCCAACAACGAAAGTAAGATATGTCGCAAAATAACCTTAATAAGAAGTTGAAGGAGTTGAGAGATTGAACGAAGGGAGTTGAGGAATTGAAGTAAGTAGTTGAAAGATTGAACCAAGGAGATGAAAGACATTGAGAAGGCGGAACCAAGAGTGGACGATGTTTAGAAGGCTTTATAAATTTTCCATAAGGGCATTGTATAAGCTACACAGATAAAGCAGAACTGATAGACGTCATTGAAGGACTGAAACGAAGTGTGGATTCCATTGACGTAAATTTGCGACATAGGCAGATGCGTTGCAGGGGGCGGGGGGGGGGCGTTGAGGATTTCACCCACTAAAGCCGTAATTTTCATTGAGGCGTTTCCACCAGCAAGAATGGCGCACTCTTCCGTTGCGTCATGTCGCCACTAACTATTTTAATGAACGTAATAAGGTCTAGTGAAATCATGTTTATATCCTGCCATGACGTAAGGCTGATGTCCCAGTAAGGGTAAGTGTGTCGGGTAGACTGTAATATGGTGTGGGCGTGTTTTGAACTGACTGAAGTGTAGGGGGTGGCCGAGAGAGCAGAGAGAGAGAGAGAGAGAGAGAGAGAGAGAGAGAGTAATTGAACAAGAGAGAGAGAGAGACACATAGATCATGAAATAGTTTTTTATTTTTTTATGCTAATTTAAGTGACATGCCTTCAGAGAGATGGACTGACAAATAGACAGAAAACGACAGAAACAGACATAAAAACAGACAGACAGATACAGAGATCGTGAAATACTGCCTCGGTGTTTTCAAGCGGGGCCCGTGACATAACTGTGGGCAGTTTAAGTTACCGCAAGTTACAGCAACGTCTGTCAACACACCCGCTGTTACCTGGTCCAGCGGCTACATGTATGGCATTACCCACATTATCTTCCAAGATAGAGTTTTACATACGTATCTTTACGAACCAAGTACATGCACACAACCCCAAGTACGGATTATGTACACATCTTTTGGACCGAAATTACGTTATGTATCTCTAAGATCGTGTCTAGAAACAAACGAATATTATGTAATAGTGTCCTAGAAAAATGTCCTCGATTCCCTCCCTCCCTCCCTGCCTGCTCCCTGTCTCCCTCTCTGCCTGCTACCTGCCTGCTCACTGCCTCCATCCCTCCAACTCACAAAGTGTCAGGGAGCAGGCAGGGAGGGAGGCGGGGAGCAGACAGGGAGGGAGGCAGGGAGCGGGCAGGCAGGCAGAAAGGGAGAGAGGGAGGCAGGGACATCCTATTTATATATATCGATATGCAAACATATTGTGTCTATATCAGAAATTCTCTCAACCATACTACATCAGTTAACTCCAGTTCTATATTTTCCTCTCTTATACAGTAGGCCTGTTTTTTGTGTCATCTGCTCCCATTGGGGTCACACCTTCACCGCCTGCTGCTGACGTGATCGTCCCAGATGTCGCTTCTGTTCACGTAACCATCACTCCTCCGTCTGTGCCCAAAAAATCAGAGACCACCTCAATGGGGGTGGTGTGGGCTATGTTGTTGACCCCAGGTGTTGTAATTGTGGTGGCTGGCACAATGCTGACTCACGACAATGCCCCAAACGTCCGTCTGTCCCAGTAGAAAAGCCTCCCCGAAGGCTGCGTCAACCTCCCCCCCCAGCCTACCGAGCCACATCCCTCTGTCTCCAGCAACGCCTTCTTCAACAACACCTGCCCCTGCCTGGCCTCACCTGGCTGCAACACAGCAGTCCCGGCCGCCTCCTAACTCAACTACTACTGGGCCTCCTCTCTGTCTCTACTCTGATGCTGTCAGGCCTTGTGCTCCCACTGGTGCCCCCCTCCCTCCCACCCACAACCCCCCTCCGGTGACATGACACAGATTATATCCCTCTTACACGAATTTACCAGCCGTATTGAAAGACTCTTTGATGCACTCTGCACCACCATCTCCAACCTACACAGACTACCCCTGCCTCCAGCTGCTACCCAGTCACCCCCCTCTTCTGGTTTGATACAACCTGGTAGCCCCCCCTGTGTGCCCCTCATGCTCACGGCCTACTCCACCGCCGCCTGGCACCACTGCTGGTGTCCACGCTACTGAGCCTGCCCCAGTGTGCCCGGCTGCCTCCGTTCACCCACCGCGCTTTTTTTTTTTTTTTTTTTTTTTTTTTTTAGGTTAAGGTGGGGAATGAATGGAAGGCATGCTGGGGCTCAAGGCACAGCCAGACATGAGGGATAGAGAAGTCACAACATATAGTCGAGGAGGGAAAGGTTGGAAAAGAAGTTTAATGAGTTAAACAGAGGGGGACGACACCCCTTGTTTTACATATTACAGAGTTTGTTGGCTAACTAAGCTAACCTAGGATAGCATGAAACAGTAAGCAGGATAATACTTTTACTCTACTTTTATCCTCTTCACCACTGATCGGCTCGTTAGCCGCTTGGGCGGTCGGTCACGTCTCTGTTACGCACTGTTGGCAAGTACTGGGCATGCACCGGCTCCTGAATGTACCTGAACCTGCTCCAGTGTTGGTCAAGACTAGTCTTGAAAGAGCTCACACTCGGTGCCGTCACGACACTTCGGCAGGTTGTTCCAAGAGTTCACAATTCTCACTCCAAAAAAGTTACCCCTCACAGTTTTCTGGGCTTGCGCCTTCATCAACCTTGAGCTGTGACACCTTGTAGTGCCAGTTGAGATGTTTATACACCTCAATTAGGTCACCCCTCGCCCGACTGTAGTATAAGCTAGGCAGTTGCAGGCGCTCCAATCTCTCAGGGTAGCTGAGGTGCCGAAGTGCAGGCACCAGTCTGGTGGCCCTCCTTTGAACATTTTCAACCAACTGACAGTCCCTAGCATATCTCGGGGAACAGACGGGGTGGGGTGACAGTACTCCAGATGGGGAAGCACTTCACTCTTCTAAAGCATCACGTGTGATACAGCAGACAACAGGATATCATACAACGCAGAACAACATACAGAACAACATACAACACAGAACAACATACAGAACAACATACAACACAGAACAACATACAGAACAACATACAACACAGAACAACATACAGAACAACATACAACACAGAACAACATACAGAACAACATACAACACAGAACAACATACAACATGGAACAGCAGTGGCACAATTACACACGTTATGGAACAGATGTGTGGGACGGGTGCATCAGGGGACGGCTGGGGTACGCTAGGGGGGACGGCTAAGGGCGGCTGGGGTACGCTAGGGAACGGCTAGGGTACGCTAGGGGCCGGCTGGGGTACGGTAGGGAACGGCTAGGGTACGCTAGGGGGCGGCTGGGGTACGCTAAGGGGGACGGCTAAGGGCGGCTGGGGTACGGTAGGGAACGGCTAGGGTACGCTAGGGGGCGGCTGGGGTACGCTAAGGGGGACGGCTAAGGGCGGCTGGGGTACGCTAGGGAACGGCTAGGGAACGCTAGGGGGCGGCTGGGGTACGCTAGGGAACCGCTAGGGTACGCTAGAGGGCGGCTGGGGTACGGTAGGGAACGGCTGGGGTACGCTAGGGGGCGGCTGGGGTACGCTAGGGGCCGGCTGGGGTACGGTAGGGAACGGCTAGGGTACGCTAGGGGGCGGCTGGGGTACGCTAAGGGGGACGGCTAAGGGAGGCTGGGGTACGCTAGGGAACGGCTAGGGAACGCTAGGGGGCGGCTGGGGTACGCTAGGGGGACAGCTAAGGGCGGCTAGGGTACGCTAGGGAACGGCTAGGGTACGTTACGGGGCGGATAGGGTACGGCTAGGGTATGGCTGGGGGGGGGGGGCAATTAGGGTACGCTAGGGTGCGGCTAGGGGACGGTGGGTACAAAGTCGGGCTGAAGATTAATCGATGCTGTCCCGTCTATAAAGCTGAAGTGTGGTTCGGTGTGTGTGTGTGTGTGTGTGTGTACCGGATTATTTAGACGAGTCCCATACACTTGATGAACAGTTTATTAGTAGTAGTCGTAGTAGTAGTAGTGGTATTAGTAGTAGTAGTGGTAGAAGTAGTCGTAGTAGTAGTGGTAGAAGTAGTCGTAGTAGTAGTAGTAGTATGTTACATTATTATTACTAAATGTTTCCCATCTACAATACTGCTTGTGAGATGAAGGGAGTGGGGGAGAGGGGATGTGAGAGGGGGAGCGGAGGAGAGGGAGGTGAAGAGAGGGAAGTTGTAGGTGGAGAGGAGGGGGGCAGGGGGGGGGAGGGAGGGAGTTGGTAGTGTGTGTGTGTGTGTGTGTTTTCTGGGTACATGAATATACTTGCACGCGAAAACACACACACACACACACACACACACACACACACACACACACCATATATTTCACTTGCACCGAGTTTACAGATCATATGTAAACAAAACGTCTCTTGTCTTCGTTGAGAACAAAATCGTCAGACAGAAGAAACTCAACTATTACGTAATGTTATGAGAAGTAAATAAAACACGTCATAAAAAAATTCTCACCATCATAACAAAGAACCAAAACAAAACAGTTGATATAAACGCTGTTGCATCCTACGACACCTGACAATTATTTTAAATGGTTGTGGCGGCCCGTGCTAATTTATTCGTATAATCCATCAGCTACTAAGTCTTCTGTCGTATGTTTATTTATCACCCTTTGCCCGTGGTTGATATGTGGTAAAAGCAGGATAAAGTGAGCCCAAACAGAACAAACGAGAAGCCTAGCAGAGATTGGGCAAACTCTTGCTTGGAGTGCGTGAGAGCTGACAGAGAAGCATAAGTTGTGGTGTATACGTTGTTAGGGTCCGTTGTTGATATTGGTGGTAGTGGGGTGGTGGTGGGGGGGTTGTTGAGATGGTGGGGGGGGTGAAGGTGGAGGTAGTGGAAGTGACGGGGAAGATGATGGTGGTGGAAGTAGTGGTGGTGTGGTAATTGATAGTGTGGTAGTGGTGGTGATGGTGGTGAGAGTGAGGTGGTAGTGTTATAGTAGTGATGGTGGTGTAGGGGAAGGAGTGGTGATAGTGGTGTTAGTAGGAGAAAGTTCTGGCATTACTAGGCATAGATGTGAGGTAGACTGGAACTATGGGGCGCACACACACACACACACACACACACACACACGAATAGAATCAAATAAATCACTATGTACATTGAGAGAAAAAATATACATTATACCATTGAATTAATTATTAACGTTTACTTCAATTTAACCAGGCAGTATAGAGAAAAATACTCATTAACCAAAGCTTAATTCCTACGGGTGAATAAACACAGATAAGCTTATAAATTACAGCAAAGACCAAAACTTACTCGTTAAAAACAAAGGGTTAGGACTCCCAAACATCACACTCGCCCGTCACAACAAACCAACTATTGTCTAAACCATCTTACTCAGAGACCTCGCCACACAGCCGATCACCCTGTAAAAATAGCAGAGTTCACCATCCACACCACTTGCCCCAACCACATGACACGGGTTTGCGCGCGCTCATTAGAAATAATCCCTGGTTAAACGTTGGTGGTAGAGTGGTACCGCTCTTGCCTTCGTAAGTGAGATGTCACGGGTTCGATTTCCGGGCCGGTGGAAGTAGTTTGGACATACTTCCTAGCCCCCATTAGTCCCTGTTCACATAGCAGTAAAGTAGGTACCTGGTGTAAGTCGAAAGTTGCGAATTCGTATTCAGGGACAAGATGTTGGAGCTTCCAATAACTTGATGACATAAATCACTGACTGTTCAGGTTTCTATGCCCTTGACTCTCCAGGCTTCTATGCCCTTGACTCTCCAGGCTTCTATGCCCTTGACACTTCAGGCTTCTACGCCCTTAACTCATGAGACATAAAGGCAAGCATGAACTTAGCATGCTTCCCTGTTGGGCGCTGTAAACGCTTCTGCACTTCACCTTACACAAGGATGTAGGGAAGTGCCCAATGAATAATATAAAAAAAATTAAAAAAATATTAAATAAATAACGTACGGTACTTTTTCGTAGGATATTTTATTACTTTTTTACTTTCACTTTTATCCTCTTCGCCATTGATCGGCTCGTTAGCCGCTTGGGCGATCGGTCACGTCTCTGTTACGCACTGTTGGCAATTACTGGACATGAAACATGAACTGGCTTCTGAATGTATCTGAACCTGCTCCAGTGTTGGTCAAGTCTGGTCTTGAAAGAGCTCACACTCGGTGCCACCACAACACTCTCTGGCAGGTTGTTCCAAGAGTTCACAACTCTCACTCCGAAAAAGTTACCCCTCACAGTTTGTTTTTGTTTTTTATTGCCCTGGAGGGGGCTAGTTATTGGGCACCCCCCTTACATCCTGTGCAGGTGAAGCGCAGAAGCGTTTACAGCGCCCATCTGGGAAGCATGTGGAATTCATGCTTGCCTTTATGACTTATGCATTAAGGACGTAAAAGCCTGAAGTGTCATGGGTTTTGTCAGCAAGTTACATAAAGTGACAGAATGATGAGTGTGTGGGGGGGAAAATTCCCGGTACAATTTATCTCTTTATCGCAAAGCGTGGCAGGTCCCTAATAATGTCAAGTGCCAGGCCATAGGCATTGACAATACTGAGGGACATACCTTTTAGTGTGATTGTGATGACGTGTACATTGGTAGTGTCTGCTTCCAGGGGGACGTCGAGAGGTTGGTAGGGGACATCCTTCTTGGGGTAGATACGTGGTCCACTAGCATGTCCGCATGGTGGTCAATTGATGTGGAGAACTGGAGTGGATAGGCCCCAGGTGCCTTGAGCTGTGACCCCTTGTGGGGTTTGGAAATAGAGTAGTGGATGAATGGAATAAGTTACCAAACATCACCATCATTAACTCGAACACTCTGAGTAGCTTCAAACATAGGTTGGACGGATATATGAGCGATAGGGGTTGAGTGTAAACGGGACTGCCCAGTCTGGGCCAATAGACCCGCTACGGTTTCCTCCATTCTTATGTTCTTATGTAGGTACTTCGAGGCGGGAGATCGGTCTGCAGTTTAGTGGAACATCGTTGTTTTTACATTATTTTGGTATTAGGGTGATAATGGCCTCTGAATTTTGTTGGGAAGTACCTCGAGGCTAGACACGTGTTCGGCATGGTTCTGTCTCTCCATACCGATGCCCATGTAGCCAGGGTGTTTATTTTGGGTGTTTGAGATGGTTGTGTTGAATATGACTGGTGTAAACAGCTAGTTGTTCTCACGCATATTCTACCACCTGATTTCAGAGGGAAAGGCTGTGTGCGGAGTACGTGGCCTGGGAGTTCATTGAGCATGAGGTTGTGTTCTCTTCATTTGTGTTATGGAAAATGTTACTCCATATATCCCTAAAGAATGGTTCTTTGTCGTCATATTACCTGCGGGCACAGTTATATATGGTGAATCGGTGAGAGTAGTACCTCACAGTCCCTTGACCCGGCGCCAGAACTCCCCTGGGTCACTATACGTATTAGCTTTGTTGTAGAGAGCTATTTTGTATTTCCTCTACGTATTTTTATGTATATTCTGTAGTTTTCGTTTGTCCATCCATGGGTTTTGGCTCTCTGTTGCAGCAGTTGGAATTACCTTGTGGGGGTTAAGTGTTCTGGCGTTTCTTGTTCTGTTGTGTTTGAGAGGTAAGCTGTCCCTATGCCATCACTCCATGTGTTAATTTCTTCGTATATAGTGTTCATCGGCTACTTGGCTGTAGTATTTTCGTTGAACATTATTGGTGTTGCGGAGATGATCATGATTATAGGTAGGTGGTCGCTGGAGGTTACAGGGCCTTGTTCAAAGAGATAGTTGTGGAAGCATCTGCCGTTTGTTATTGCTATATCTGGAGTAGTGGCTGAGTTCCTACTGTAGAACGTGGGGAAGTTTGGGCCTATTAGTTGGGCTTTTTGTCAGCTTTTTCAATATTGTCGGTTGTCCTATTACCATCTAATAGAGAATGTACGGCGCTCAGATCCTTTATGCTGTCAATTGGGTGGTGGTTTGATAAGACTCTGAAGACAGAATATAGTAGTATAGTCCCTGCGTGGCGGGAGGTAAGTTGCTATTATAATTAATCCTGTTGTCAGGTTAATTTCAATGGCAAGTTTCTCAAGAGGTAAAGTCATTTATAAATCTATGTTGGATATCTCTTTTTATGGCGATGATGACCACTCCATTGTTCGGTTACTCTTAAGTTCCTCAGACGCTGTTTGACCGTGACAGTTTGAGTATAATATCTGGTTCTCTCGAAAGGAACGTTATGTTGGGTTATTCAAATTGTCTTACGCATTGTGTTCAAGTTTGTTTTGTTACTCTCGGTTGCTGTTTATACATCCATTCTTCACCTTATTGCGGCGTCTATTAACGTTGTCGAGTAGATGTAGCCGTTGAGGTCGATCTGTTTGTTTTGAGTAGTTTGGTGAACGTGACTGTCGAGTTAGTCTATCATGCCTTAAGTTACCCCTAAATTTTTCCCACTTCTGATGCGGGTGGGAGATGATGTTTGCAGTTTCAGCTCATCACTTGACAGGTTTCTTTTAGGACTGGGAGATAGATATTGCCTCTGGTGTGTTGACTTGTGAGTTACCTATGTTTACGTCTTCCATTTTTCTCCCCTTTGGGTCTATGAGTTATCGTCAACAGGTTAGAGTTAGGTTGTTCAGTGTAGTTACCAGATTCTCAGGTTATTGATTGGAGAGGGAGTTTCCATTCTAATTGGGGGTAATGGTATGGGGGGGGGGGGTAATTTTATGATGGGCAGAGTATGGAGTCGTAGAAACTATAAAATCTGAAAGCAATCTGAAGGAGTGGCATCGAGTGGGCGTGACGATATACAGATGTGGACTTTGATGATGGTATCGTGGCCTGAGAAACTTATAGTATTGACAGCCCGGGGTACTGGTGACGGTGTAGTGGTGGTGTTAGGGGTACTGGCGACGGTGTAGTGGTGGTGTTAGGAGTGGTAAGGGTGTGTGGTGGTGGTGGTGGGGGTGTCAGGGGTACTGGCGACGGTGTAGTGGTGGTGTTAGGAGTGGTAAGGGTGTGTGGTGGTGGGGGTGGGGGTGTTAGGGGTACTGGCGACGGTGTAATGGTGGTGTTAGGAGTGGTAAGGGTGTGTGGTGGTGGTGGTGGGGGTGTTAGGGGTACTGGCGACGGTGTAGTGGTGGTGTTAGGAGTGGTAAGGGTGTGTGGTGGTGGGGGTGGGGGTGTTAGGGGTACTGGCGACGGTGTAGTGGTGGTGTTAGGAGTGGTAAGGGTGTGTGGTGGTGGTGGTGGTGGTGTTAGGGGTACTGGCGACGGTGTAGTGGTGGTGTTAGGAGTGGCAAGGGTGTGTGGTGGTGAGGGGGAGGGGGACAGACTGTACTGTACCTGAATTGAGTTTGCATTAAGGTGCCATTTGGTAGAATGGTACCGTTCTTGCCTCGCAAGCGAGATGTCACGGGTTCGATTCCCGGGCCGGCGGAAGTTGTTCGGACACACTTCCCAGCCTCCCTTGGTCCCTGTTCACCTAGCAACAAAGTAGGTACCTGCTGTAAATCGAAAGTTGCGAATTCGTATTCAGGGAAAGTTGTTGGAGCTTCCAATAACTTGATTAGACATAAACCATTGATTCTTCAGGTTTCTACGCCCTTGACTCTTCAGGCTTCTACGCCCTTGACTCTTCAGGCGTCTACGCCCTTAACTCATGAGACATAAAGGCAAGCATGAACTTAGCATGCTTCCCTGTTGGGCGCTGTAAACGCTTCTGCGCTTCACCTTACACAAGGATGTAGGGGAGTGCCCATTAAAAAAAAAAGCTTGAGGCGAGACACTAAGCTTGAGGCGAGACACTAAGCTTGATACAGAAAATAAATACAAATATATTTTATGCGACTTTTACACGAGAGAGAGAGAGAGAGAGAGGTACTGCAAGAAACACACACACACACACCTCAGAGACTGACAACATAGGCCCAGCGCCAGTCCTCGTTAACAGGCAAACATAAGATCTGTGATGTAGGTTCTGACTGTGCTTGCTCCAGTCAGATGTCGACAAGAATGAGTGGTCTGGTCTAGAGAGAGTGGGGGGATGGGCAGGGGAGTGAGGGGAGAGGGAGAGAAAGAGAGAGACTGAGAGAGAGGGTCGGGGAGAAGGGGAGTAGGTTGGGGGAAGGAAGGGGAAGATTAGAAGGTTGTGGAGGGGGAAGGGGTGTGTGTGTTAGGGAGGGGAGAAAAGGTGAGGCAATGATAAGGGAAGGGAGGGGAGAAGAGGTATAGGAGGAGGAGGAGGAAGAAGAAGTGGTGATGATGTTTAGGTAACGTATGGAAAGAGATGGAAGGACGGATGGGGAGGAAGGAAGAGAGAAAGATCTATATAATGTTAAATTAATATGTTAAATTTACATTACAACGAAATACAATATGTGCTAAATTGTAACCTCTCCCTCTCCCTCCACATAAAACATCAATATACACTTTCTAGCATCGATACACAATACACCATATTGGTATATTGGGATACAAATATTTTTTTTAAATAATATCAGTGGAAAAATATGACAATACAATATGTGACAAAATACAAAGTGACAATATATCCTTTTACAATATGTTAGAAGTAGGTTGATCAGGAAGCGTATAAACAGACGTAGTACACCTACCAAAAAGCAAATACAAGCAGTATGAAACCAGTGTGGCAAACAAGCAAGGCCAACACAAGCAAACAAACGAATCCACCGCAAGAAAACAAGCAAATCTACCTCAAGCAAAAAAAAAAAGCAAAAAAACAAGCAACTCCTCTGTGTTGGTATTCAATGATGCCATGACTTTGCAAACTGGTCCTGTGACGTCAAATGGAGGGGTGGAGCTTAGTGACTGATGCCCCGCCCCCTTTACCTGGCCCCTGGCACCCACTGACCTCGATATCTGGACGTTTGAGTGCTTGATATGAGAGACACACAGACAGACAGATGTAAATGGATATACCTTCAACAATATAGATATCGTAATGCAAACTATATGTGATCATCAGCAATAACCTAACTTAACCTAAGCCACACTAAACTTAACCACACCTAACCTAACCCTACCAAATATAAGCTAACCTAACCTAATTTAGTTTACTGTAAGCTAAGTTTGTCAATGGCTTAAAATTTTGAAACGAAACGATAACCATATTTTGCCTGAGTCCTTTGTTTTAAGGCATAAATGCACGAATATCACTAAAACATGATAATAATAATAATAATAATAATAATAATAATAATAATAATAATAATAATAAAACTAAAAATAATAATAATAATAATAATAACAACAAAAATAATAATAATAATAATAATAATAATAACAATAACACGGTGTGATATGGGTGTGGCGAGGCTACTGTAGCAGCTTTGTCCCATATTGGCTGATGTGGTCATGATTATGAAAAAAAATAGCTTGAAAGGGTCAGTGGACTTAAATCATCTCGAATTGTAGTGCAAGAGTTAGGTTATGAACTTGAGCGACGTCTAGGCTTTGTTGTGTCTCAGGGTAAGCGTCAGTGAGCTATGGAGGTGTAGAGACGACAGGTGCAAGATTTAACGGTTGTACTGAGGTGTAATTTTCAGCTCGGTTTGTCATCTAAAAATAAGTATTCTCTTGTCTAAAGTTCGTTTTGTTTCTAAACGGAAAGAGATGTTATTTTTTTTTATCTCTTTTTAATCCTATCCATTACTATTTATGTTACAGGTAAACAATGGCTGAGAAATTAAGCAATGAAAAACGAGGAAAATTGTATCACGATGAGAATTAAGGTAATCAGTCGTTCAAAGAACCAGACCTGAAAACCACCAAACACTAGGAAACTGTGACTGATATATGAGCAGCGTTAGTGACACGTTCAAAGAAATTAATACGACAGGTAGCTCTTGTTCAACAATTTTATACTGAAGATTGTGATAAATGCAGAGATCTCCCTGATATCCGGCTGTAGTGAAAGAATGCCGACATTGATCTGTTTCACAACATTTTTTGGACTGCTTAAACTAACTTCCAATAGAAAGATTTGGTAATCGTCACAACTACCATCATTGGGTAGACCGAGATCCAGTTAGGACAGTTGAACGAATGCAGGCGGGGCCCGATGTAACAGGTTGGCGCGAAGTGAGTTCATCGGCCGTTCACGCTATGACACTCTGTAGTACTGTATATAATAAAGTAAACGCCAACAAAAAAGATTCATTTTAGTTAAGGGATTTGTTTCATATCTTTTCTTTGTTAGTCTGCTGTCAGGTGTTGTACAGTTGGGGAAATGTGTTCCTACACCCCTTGTGGTAGCCCGTGTCTCGAAATGGCATCGTCGCAGTAATAGCACCGTATCACTATTTATGAATGAATGGGTATTGGTTGTATAACAACAGACTTGTAGTAAAATTTGTTCAGATGCTACGTGTTGATATAAAATGCTCTATATCTTTCACCAATTGCACATTTTTCAATTGTTTTTCTTTCTTGTTCCCTGCAATGATAGCTAGGCAGGGTCATAGTCACGGCAGCCTCTGCATGTAATATAGAGAATATACAGCATAACTTATTAAAAATCCAGTCACAGAATATACAGTACTTCACCCCTACAGTTAACAGAGTGGAGAGGACATTAGTGTGAGTGTTTGATAAAGCAGGACAAGGTTGTACCCATGACCAGATGAAGAACAAATACTAAGAGAGCCGCTCGACCCAGAATATCACTCCCTGAGAAGGTAGTTACAACCTCACTCTTCACTGGTCACGTCCCACCTTCCACTCTACACTTCATGTGACTCATTATGTGACTAGTGTTCAAGTGCCTAATGATTCCATGCCAAATGTTCCAGTGTTTGTGTTCCAGTGCCCAGTGTTCCCATGTTAAGTGTTCCAGTGTTTGTGTTGCAGTACCAATTATTCCAGTGTTCCAGTGCCCAGTGTTCCAGTGTCAAGTGTTCCAGTGTTCCACAGCCCCTAAAAACCTGACTCTAACAGTTGCTGAGTTCTTGCTAAAACACAGTCACAGTCTAGGGTTGGAAATGCCAGCGATTAATGTCAGTGGAGAGCAGTTATCATTCTGCAGGCTCACTACGCCACCAGTGATGCAGTGAGGAGCTTGTAGCAGTGAGTGACACACGTGACTTGTCGCCGCCCTTTGAAATCTACCGCCGCAACAAGTGTTCTGCCGACCGAGGTGTTCCTCTTCCCTGCCTGTTGTGCCACACAAGACAACTGATCGCCTCCCCCTACGCTATGTCGTTGCCAGGTACAAAACTTTACACATATCAGTTGAGTTGCCTTAATTGCTGTGTTAATCAAAGTAGTGTGATATAAGCAGCATTTGCCCCAAACAGTAGGATGTGTTCAGCCATTACAGAGTGCAAGTTAATGTTTATACAATCTTTTATGTTGAACCCCCATGTCACATGCTTATAACATTAGACCGCTTGCCTAGAATGATACCCAAGTCGGAACCACAAGTAGGGGAATTAAAATATAGTATTAGCACCAAGATGGCCAGTTCCAAGGTTGGTACCAGTTGTCATACTCGACAGTTGGTAAATCATAACTACAATGATGTTGATTTAAAGTAGCAATTTCTTTGGGGAGATAGAAGCTTGGTTGACAAACAGTGAAGAGTTAGTTAAGACCAGGTCCACAGGCACAGCTCCGACCAACACACAGATAATTAATTGTGCTCAGAATTTAATTGACCACAAAGACCCTCAATCGGTTGCTCGTTCTGTTGCCAACTATGAGGAGATTATTTCAATCACTAATTGGACACTATTCAAAAATGCCTGGAGAAGTGCCAGTGCCACTAAACTCAAGAGTTATTTGTGCGTAATGTTGCATGAGTATCTGGCTATGGACAGGTTACTCGGTGAAAACACTACCCAGTTCAGTTCATCGCCCGTGTGGACACCTTCAGGCAATGTGTGCTTAATGTTCCTAAGACTACCGACTGGATAGACCTACAGGCAACAGGAAGCAGTATAGCAGGGACAAGTGAGGCGATCTTCAAGTTTTTACAGTTTAGTATTATATCAAAGAGTGTTAGGAATAAAGAAGCTGAAATTAAAATGGGTCCTTTAACCACCATCATGGAGTTAGTCACTTGTTAACCACAAAGGAGGATTTATTAACAAGGCAGTAGTTTATCCTACCACAGCCAAATATAAAGACAGCAATGAGCTCCTTATATGTGCCTAAGAAAAAGTCTCATGACATGACACACACACATGACATGTGTGTTGTACATAGCCACATTAGGCCTAAATGTCCTTAACTTTACATCTCTTCGACTGTTTCGGCTGCATCAATAATGAGAACGTTCCTGGTGCCAAGTTCACAACAATTACTACACCTGAGACGGGAACAGTACCCAAGCCAGCCTCACCAACTCAGACGACGGGCAACAAGTACTATACATACCACAAGTCCCTTAGTGTTACGAGTTGGGGATTTAGAATATAGTTAAAAGTCTACCCAGATCCCAACAGGCAACAACAATAAAAAAACAAAGACAAAGGATGAGAGTTCTTGTTGTGTATAATAAAGTACCATAAATTCCTTAACAAAATATTCAGCTTTCCATAATTTACCCTTAACCATACTTAACCTAAACATACATGTAGTGATGGGGTGTCAGACCACAGCTTACATCTCAGAAACAGTCCAGACTTGACCCGACATTAGGGGGGTCAAGTGTAAGGGTAACCCTCCCGGCTGCCCAAGCGTTATAAATCAACCAGGCTCCCCTCCACATGTCACACGGCCCCAACAAATATGTTAGACACACAGTGAGCAAAGGAGCCACCTGCGGTCCTCCCCCAATTTACACAAGAGACCCACAGTACATCCCAGGCAAGGCCCAGACCTATCCTCACATTAACCAGGTAAAATGTAACCCTCGAGCCCAAGTCAAGGGGCCACAAATCAACCAGAGCCTCTCATGTCACACGGCCCCACCAACGATGTTAACAGGCAAGCATTCATCTGAAGATTTCTCCAGAATATACAACAACTTATAGTCTATGAAAAAGTCCAGACCTGACCCTACATTAGCGAGGGCAAATGTAAGGAGCCCCTTCGCCGCCCCCTCCCCAATCAGCTCAACCTGACGGCTGGTCTTCCAATATATAGGACGTCCTAGTCCTCCCTCAAGAGAGTGTGTCTTGTAACCAGGAAGGATCCAGCAACCAAGTCCCCAGTCCCGCTCGAGAGAAGCCCGCCACTAAGTGTAACGAAGTCTCAGACGGGTCCATCGACAGAGTGCTGTCAACTCAACGTGTAACAGTAAGTGCTGGCTGTGTAGACGGTAGAGGTGCGGTGATCCCGAACCTCCCCAACGATCGACTTAGTGAAGTGCCCATCCTAATTGTGAGGTTAGGTTATACGAGAATACCATATTCTATCATAAATTGTGTACGAACCCCCCCATTAATCCCCCCTATTGAACTAGTAAAATAAAGCTGTAACACGCATTGGTGTTTTATATACTACACTTGTACTGTGCCTGTGTTAATATATAGTGTTGACATCACACCCTCGAGACACGCTACCATTTCCTCTCGCTATAATACTCTACGACTATAAACTCCTAGCTTACCTCTTCATGTGAGATTTTGTCTCATTACATACGCAACATTGGCTTAACAGTATATGCATATTTACACAACATACAACAATCTGAAGCAAGGTGGAGGCGGGGAGGCAATATAAGATTACAAAATACTCAAGTGCAGCGCTGAGATGGCTGACGAGTAAGGCTGAGTATTGAAGAAGATGGTAGGTAGTCACTGTGCCATAGGTTTCCAGGATAGGTGATACTAGTGTGGTCACTTCCCAGAGTGAACTGAACTCTCCTCGAACTGGAGCTGATGAGGAAGACTTCGAGGAGGTGACGCAACAACCAGGATATGGAGAAGGGAAACCCCGGAGTGGTAACTAAGACTAGTCATACTCGGGTTTCGTCCCTAGATGGCGTTGCTCGTGGTGCTGGGTAGGTAGATCATGACAATAGATGGCGTGGTTCGTAACACTTAGTTACAACAGAGACGAGTGTCGAACTCAGCCTAAACTCTCACACCTACTGTACCAACTCCTCCCTGATGCACGGGAAACAGCCAACTTGCCTTCTCAGTGAAACAAATAATCAAATTTTTAATACCCTCCCGCAAGCTAAGGAAAGAACAGGACCTATTGCTTGGGGGTAAGTGGGTCAGAGAAACATAGCAGTCTTCATAGACACAGGGGACGAAGTAAATGTTATAGATTCCTATGTTGTAACAACCTAAGCATATTAATTACAGGTATTGACGGCCTAGGGGTCAAGGTTATGGGTGCCAAACAGCTTACGGTTAGGTAAGGGAATATATACATTATTTGTTTAACCTATGTATCTGAAGGAGTTAATATTCCTGGGTATTTATTGATGGGTTTCCCGACCATGGAGGTCAACAAGATAGTAGTGGTTCCTCGTGAAAATCTAATTACAGTGAACCAGGACGTTTAGCATGGCAGCTTATGTCCGTCACCCTCCTAACCCGGTTCGGAATTGCAGGCTGATTGATTCGTCGTTTGTAGCAAACGGGGTACTGTCCCAAATAATATTAATAGACAGGTCTTCTCGAATGCAGACGAACTACCGTGAGTCTCCAATCCAACTGTGGGTGATGGTCACATAGCCAAGAATTATTATTTTTCTGACTTATGTCCTGGAAGACTTCTTAAAGGTGTACGTATCCTGCCTGACGAGTTAACCAAAGCTTCTGTAATGTTAGATACTAAATGGTTGACGCAGCATGCTCTCAACCCTACTAGCTCTGTCTAGTTCAGTGGTTCTCAACCTTGTTTGCCCCATGCACCCCTTTCACCATATGTCAGAATGTCATTCCCCCCTCCTTTCCAGGACTGTCTGCCTCAAAAAGTGCATTCCAAATAATATGCATATAATACTGAAAATCCTTTATCTTTTCCATATTAGTATCAGTCCCCCCCCCCCCCTGAAAACCTGAGGGGGGAAATTCCCCCCTGGTTGAGAACCCCTGGTCTAGTTGAACCCTCCATGGCGAAGGCTAGAGGGATTTTTGTTGTTTGCACACTTTACCTGGCCAGTAAATCCTCATTCCATCAACGTCTCTACATACCGGCCCCCTCATTCACAGAGCCGCGGTAGACAAGTGTGTGGAGGATATGCTCTCACAAGGGGTAATTCAGGCTTCTAACTCGCCCTGGAAGTCTCCTTTATTGCTTATCCCAAAGTCAGGCGGTACCTGGAGGTCGTGGAAGTTTAGGTAGTCGAGGAGGTCCAGGGGTCATGGAGGTCCAGGGGTCGTGGAGGTCCAGGGGTCGTGGAGGTCCAGGGGTTGTGGAGGTCCAGGGGTCGTAGAGATCCAGGGAGTCGTAGAGGTCCAGGGGGTCGTGGAGGTCCAGGGGTCGTGGAGGTCCAGGGGTCGTGCAAGTTACGGTAGTCGTGGAGGTCCAGGGGTCGTGGAGGTCCAGGGGTCGTGGAGGTCCAGGGGTCGTGGAGGTCCAGAGGTCGTGGAGGTCCAGGGAGTCGTGGAGGTCCAGGGAGTCATGGAGGTCCAGAGGTCGTGGAGGCCCAGGGGTCGTGGAGGTCCAGGGGCCGTAGAGGTCCAGGGAGTCATGGAGGTCCAGGGGGTCGTGGAGGTCCAGGGGTCGTGGAGGTCCAGGGGTCGTAGAGGTCCAGGGAGTCGTGGAGGTCCTGGGGTCGTGCAAGTTACGGTAGTCGTGGAGGTCCAGGGGTCGTGGAGGTTAAGGTAGGTAGGTAGGTAGGTAGGTGTGTGTGTGTGTGTGTGTGTGTGTGTGTGTGTGTGTGTGTGCATATAGTACGTACACACACACACACATTATTATTATATATATATATATATATATATATATATATATATATATATATATATATATATATATATATATATATATATATATATATGAACACAAACTCCAATTAAGGATGAGACGTAGAGAAAAAACAGTTCACATCCACACAGCTGGGACGAGGATTGAAAAGGGTGTGAATCTTGTTAAGTGTACGTTAAGCTCCTCTCCCATAACTGATCATGTGAGAACCATCGACACGATGTTGATAATAGATGTAGTCTGTTGTCTAGTGAATCAAAAAGTTACTATACGAAAGAGGAAGATTTTTTGCTTTTTGTTTTTCTGTAATGTTCGTGTAATTTGGACGTGTATACAAGGGTACGAATGTTTTTACCTTAAATTAAGAAATCCTGTTCAATAATACGCTGATGCATGTCTGAGAATATGTATCTCAACCTTTTCTTAAAACTTTTAGGGTAAATATGTACCGTTAAGTAACAAAAGTGCCATTTGATCTCCGACACAAAACGTCAACCAAAACCGCTGATAGATATGTACATAACACTCTACCGTGACGAGATACATTTAACTGGGGGGGGGGGGGGAAGATTGGTTCACGGACTTTTGATAATCCGTGTTTAGTTAGATCTTAAGAGACGAACATGATCGTGTGTACTTAAACTGCTTCTTATATCTCGACATAGGCCCAGATAGTACAACACTCAACAGAACATCATAAGTATCCATCTCTTCTCCACAAGCACTTCGTACCTCTCGTGCTTGCAAGACTGGACAATGCAGCAAATTCTCAAGCAAAAAATTGAACTGACGCCACTTTTTACCGAGTCGTCACCTTTAATGACTTAATCGGTGGGGGAAAGGCTAGAAAGCTAGCCGATTTGAAGGCACACGCAAACCCTCCATAGTGAACGAGCTAGCTACTATTGCTTTCCTGCGTGCTGCTGTCGTTTACACTCTTAATAATTCTACTACTCCTCTTCTCTCATTATTCACTGATATACTGTATCTAGCTTGAAGGCAGTAGCAAGCAAACAGGCTCCTCACTGTCTGCTTACTGATGAACCCACTCACCTCTACGCTTGTATCTCTTCTCTAATCATCACTTATCCCTTGAGAACAGAAACAAACAAACAAACAAAGGCAGACAGTGAGTAAATAAAACATATATGGGTCATAAATAGAGAGAATCAAAATATAGATACGAAAAATTATAAGCTCTGGTGGGTGACCATTAGTTAAATAATATACAGCAGTAATGGTGAGAGAGGAGGTTATCTGCGTCAGTAATATTGATAGTATGGGTCATCGCTACAATATAGAGAGACAACAACCAACGATCAATGCCTTCCTGGCCTCTGGATACTTCACATCAAATAAAAGAAGGTCATTGCCCTAAAATACAGACCACTGGTGCAAGGAGTGCTCTTTCTCCTACTACTACTACTAACACACACATCTTCACTACTACTGCGAAACTACTACTACTACACACACACACGACTTCATTATTATCACGAGAATACTACTACTACTACTACTACACACACAGCTTCACAACTACTATGGAACTACTACTACTACAACTACTACCACACACATCTTCACTACTAGTACTACTACTACTACTACTACTACTACTACTACTACAACTACTACCACACACATCTTCACTACTAGTACTACTACTACTACTACTACTACTACTACAACTACTACCACACACATCTTCACTACTAGTACTACTACTACTTTTTTTTTTTTTTTTTTTTTTTTTTTTTTTTTTTTTTTTAACGTGGCCTCCAGCCTCCCCCAATAGCCACACCTTCGCCACCATTTATTTACCTTAATATTAAATATCCTAATACATAATAAGCTATCCTATCTGTGTTAAATTAGTTGAGCCGCAGATCTATGCGGCATTCAGTGACTGTAGCCTCATAGTCAATATCTGCAGCAGTTGTCGAAGTAGGGGCAGAAGCTCTCGTTCCCCTGAGGCAGAGCAAAGCCGACCGAAAGAGAGAGAAGGACAGTCGACATCTCATCCAGGCTGTTACATAACTTCTGGGCTGCTGCTTCTGTTCGGAGATCACCTCCGCGAGTCTGGCGTAGAAACATCTTGCACTTGGGCCCATCCCACCAGAGGTTGTGAACACTAGAGGAGTGAAGCTGCCTTGATCAACGTTTTGAATTCTCTCCCCATATGCCCTTCTCTTGTCGTTCTCGTTCCTCCTATGTGCAGCATCGAGAGCTAGGTTACGGTGACAAGTGGCCATGGGATCGAAAATCCTGATGTCGAAGAAAGCTCGCTGTCCCCGCGTCCAGAATCCTCGAGCACTGACGTCCACACGGGCTTCGTTAGATGTGTTTGAAGTCCTGTGTTGGAAGATCTCACCATCCAGTGGAAGGAGGGTCGGTTCTACCATGACGTCCCGGCAGATTTCCTTCAACATATTTGCTGTGAGATCCCTTACCTCGTCATGCCTCATGCATATGAAGCCCCCCTTCTTGCAGACCATGGCGTGATCGCCGTCATAGGAAGAGCCACACACGCATTGGGAGGGCAAACCATCTACTGGCCAACCGTACCTTAGAGCAATGGCATCTGTAAATTCTTGTTTGTTAAGGCTGAAACCATTTGCCCTTATCGGTAACGTAGTTAACCAGTTCGAGGCGCCCACCTCCTGCGCTATAGCTACTTTTTTTGTCAAATTCTCTGGAACCTGCAGCAATAGTTGCTGCAACATGTCATTTTGGCAGTGCTGCCGATCTGTTGTAATGGCCCTACGGATCTTATTTACTTCCCTGGTGTCCACTTCCCCTGTTGCATTCTGGGCTATTATGTGGTCAGTGAGGGCTGCCGTGAGCTTAAGTGAATTTTGATGTTCAGTGTCAGCAATCTCCTCTGGATTAGTTAGTCCCATCCCTCCCAGTCTTGGTGGAAGTGCAAGAAGTGTTCTTTCTGCTGGGGTTAAGTCAGGGTGTTTCACTAGTTTGGGAATGAACTTGACACTGATGGCTTCTTCCAGAGGGTGGAGGAGGGGTCCGATCTCAGGGATGGTACGCATCAGGTAGTTCCAGCGATGCTTGACTCCATGGGTGAATGCTGCAAAGACCGCATGTGGCTCTGTGTTAGCAATCTCAGATAGAGCTTGGATTTCGCTAACCCACTCATTCACCTTTCCAGCTACGTACTCGGTCTTGAAGTCCGTAGTGCCAATTACTGCGCCCAGATGTCTTTGGCCGTCCTTAGTTACTTTGACCTCACTTCCGCCAAAAGCCTCCAAAGCCCGTTCATAATGTTCTGGCTTCACGATGAGGAAGGACTTGCTAGCGTTTGGGTGGTACCCTATTTGTGGACCTCGCAATGTTACCAGGTCCCACCACTTTTTGATGTCCTCCACTTTTCCTGCTCCTGTAAGGTCATCAGCATATGCTACTTGTTTGACCCCGGTTGTTTCAAATTTTATTTCTTGTTGGAGCACTGATAGTCCAATTGCATACATTGCCATTGCTACGGGGTCCCCCTGTGTTGTTCCCTCGGTCGACTGTAGGATGGTATCACCTCGTAGAGCCTTGTTGTTTACTACGTAGAGGTATGAGGGATTCCTATACGAATTTTCAACATACATCGCAAAGCTAGGACACTTGATCTTGATGTTGTGCAGTGCAGCCTTGCGGTTAAGTATGTTGAATGCGTTTGAAGCATCCACCAGGAGAACGGCCTCACAATCACGCTGCTCAAATATCAATCTCATGGCGTGAATGGCCGCCTCCCCACCAGCCTGGTGGCCAGCACACACTTGTAGGTTCCCTGCTGCTGCCCTGACATCGTCCTTTACCACCTCCATTATGCACTTACCGATGATCCGCCTCAGCACTTCCCCCACCCCTACTACTACTACTACTACTACAACTACTGCCACACACATCTTCACTACTACTACTACTACTACTACTACTACTACCACACACATCTTCACTACTAGTACTACTACTACTAATACTACTACTACTACAACATCACGTGGCCTCCAGCCTCCCCCAATAGCCACACACATCTTCACTACCACCACGAGACTACTATTACACACAACTTTACTACTACAAGTCTACTACTACCACTACTACTATTACTCGCACACACATCTTCACTACCACCACGAGACTACTATTACACATAACTTTACTACTACAAGTCTACTACTACCACTACTACTATTACTCGCACACACATCTTCACTACAACCACGAGACTAATACTACTACCACCACACACATATTAACTACTATCACGAGACTACTACTACTACTACTCCTACTACTACCACACATATCTTCACTACTACTACCACACACATCTTCACTACTACTACTACTAATACTACAACTACTACCACATACATCTTCACTACAACCACGAGACATTTTAACTACTATCACGAGACTACTACTACTGCCACTATTACTACTTCTACTACTACCACACACATATTCACTACTACCACGAGACTAGTACTACTACAACTACTACCACGCACATATTCACTACTACCGCGATACTACTACTGTGCACACACACACACACACACACACATACCTCTTACTATAAATATTCAAGTGTTAATCTCGTTAAACTAGACCTAACAGTATAGTTTACGAGAAGCATAAAAAGCATTATGAAGTTCCCCCGCAAGACAGAGCGCGGAGCAATTCACCTTCGCTCCCGTGTGGTGCCGCCATCTGGTGTTCGTCGGAGTGCAAGGTTGGCGAACAAAGGACCCTTTTGGTTCCTTAAGGACTTAATGAGCTGTGGCCCATGTGTCCGTAGGTGGTGCTGGGAACTAGAGGACCTCCCCGTGAACACCTTTAGGTTATATATTGATCCTGCGCCTCAAACCTGTGACTTCCCCGTTTGCGATATAAGAACTATCCCTGTCTGCTTGACGGACTCACAGCACGTTTCAACCACTACCAACGAGGAGCCTTGTCAGTTCCTCGTGGACTCCGGGGTGGGCATGGTTGACCTTAACCACGAGTCTGCCCTCATCGTCGGAGTCCTTGGTCGACAGTGTCGGTGGAGACGACAGCCCGTGTATGAATCTGGTCTTAAGTACCAGAAGATGCGGGTTGGTTGCGCTAATAATCTTCAGATATAGTTCAACCACGACATCAAAATAACCTGCAGAGCGCGTGTGCTCCCTTCAACGTGTAAGAATTTTGAAAACAAGATCGGCAGTTCACTCCTGCAAAAGACTCGCACCATCCAGAGATGGCAGCCAGAATCTGAACTATACATCAGGAACAATGAGCCAGGATACTGGAAGAGACAATTTATTCCTGTGTCACAGTATCTCTTTGCCAACGCATATCTTACCCCGTCATGCGAGGGTCCCCGATTGAAAATAAAGATAGAGTCAGGTGAGCCTGACTTTATTGTCGCCACCCACGTCGCTAAAGATCTTGAGTCGTGGGGCGTGAACCCCAGCAACGTCGAGATCCATATGAAAGGGTCAACCTTCATGAGGGCTGAGAACATAAAGGTGAGGGACATGAGCACCTTTGACTTTATAATAGGTCATGAATTCCTCAGGAACTACCGCTGTGCTCTCGACTATGAGAAAAAAGATCTCTATCTGCAAACATCTGACAGAAAAGTCCGCTCACACTTACGGACGATGAAACTGTGAGACCGTTGAGTCGTGGCCCAGTATGCCCTGGTGTGTCCCTCAAGGCCTCGGTGTGTCCCTCAAGGCCAGTAGTGTTGTGTCTTCAATGATAATCATTAATTTGAAGCACACACATGGAATGTTCTTGTTTTGTAAAGTTTGCATATGTGTTATATAATTTATGTGTAATAAATGTAATCTATCTTCTGGTTAACAAAACTTTTTAATCACCCTAGACTACTACGACTACATGGCCTCCAGCCTCCCCCAATAGCCACACCTTCGCCACTATTTTATAACCTTAAAATTAACTATCCTAATACTATTTTTTTTTAACGTAGCCTCCAGCCTCCCCCAATATGCCACACCTTTGCCACTATTTTATTACCTTAAAATTAAGTATCCTAATACAAAAGTAACTACCCTAGCTGTGTTGAGTTAGTTGAGCTGCAGATCCATGCAGCATTCAGTGACTGTTGCCTCGTAGTTAATATCTGTAACTGTTGTCGGCTTTGGGGTGGGTTCGGTTATATGTTGGCTTACAAAACAGTCCTGGATTGTTTCAAGAAAATCCTCTGATTCTGCGTTACCAGTAAGGTCAATCCAATCTATTTGGCTAAAGTTAAAGTCGCCTACTATACAGACTTTGCTATCAAGATTAGGAGGTCTATATATTACTCTTGTGATTAATTTGTCCCTACCATCGATTAATTCTATCCATTTTCTTTTTTTTGTATTCTGCTCAGTTTTTATTTCCTTATTTATTTCACACTTCAGATTATCCCTGACATACAATAGATTGTTACTCCACCTCCTTTCCTAATCTGCCTATCGGTATGGAATAATTTATAACCTGTAATTTAGTATTCGACAGGTAACTCACGCGAGTCTAGGTTTATCCATGTTTCGGTGAATGCTATTATATGGACTTTTTCGGTACATACCAACGCCCTGATCATTTTGTTTCTCATACTTCTACTGTTTGCGAAGTAGACATTTAAGTTAGTCGTGTTTTGAGTCCTCTCTTTGTCGTGTTTAGGTTTTAACTCCCTGCCTAATTTAGCTTTGTCATAATTCCTAGCACTATTTCCCTGACACCTTTCACTTTGTTTACCCGCTCCACTGCAGTCTCCTCCACTCCCGTGCTCATATGTTCTCCTAGCAGTTTATAGACTTCGGCATCTTTTGAACTGCCCTCTCGAGAGAGTCAGCCAGGGTTGCCACCCCATCCTTAGACAGATGCACCCCATTCCTAGCATAAAGGTCCCTTCGGTGGTCAAGGATAAGTGTGTGTGTGTGTGTGTGTATGTGTTGGATGATTTTCTCCTGAGCATTACAATCCCCTCAAACACCTCCTGGCACACACACACACAGACAGAAGGAGGTCAGTCTCTGGTCGTTGAGGCGCGTAAGGCAGTTTTACGGTGATGTTCCGCCAAGTCAAACAAGATTGGTGGTACGCGAGAGCCCGATTTATAACCCTGGAGGAGAGACATATTCCCGCGATACCATTTTTCTCCCGGTATATGTGGATAAAAGAATAATATCCACCACTTACCTTACAGTCTTAGTGTAATTTGGAGGCCATTTTGTAGGGATATTTTGTAGGGATATTTTGTATTGACATTTTGTAGGGATATTTTAGGTAGTATCAGATAAGCCAGAAAGCTTGTGTGTTTTAAATCTACTTCTTTACGGGTTGAAAAAAAAATCTCTTGAAAATCGAGAAAATCCAAAAACGTGTTTTTTTTTTCTTTAGTTTAACAAATTTATTGACAAAGCTTGGAGTACAGTTTGCCTATTCTGAGTAATTCAGTCAAGTCGTGACACTGAGGGTGGTGTCACTTCTCACTGCCACGCAGGACAGAGGTTCATACAGCAAAGAAATACCTCAAATTCACTAACGGTATAAATAGGTCAGAGTCATGTGGGTGATGTCACTGTTCACTGCCATGCAGGACACCCTCCAAAAACGTGGATTCAACTTGTTAAATTTTCTCAAGGGTAAAATATCCTCCACCCTGGCTGGCTCCTCGTCTCGAGGTGTATCTAATGAGGCAATTAAACTAAAGACACAAAGATCACACCGTCAAGATGGCGTTATTACAGTTACGCTGAGTCTCTCGGTTTCCCCTTGTTGCGAGAGACAAATATACTATACGTAAAAGTAGGTGTAAAAGGTTCCTCAGGGTCGGTCTCTCTCTCTCAACTCCTTTCCCCATGCATCTTTCTCTCTGTCTGCTTATATCCACATACTTCTCTCCGTGTATTCTTTCATCTCTCTCTCTCTCTCTCTCTCTCTCTCTCTCTCTCTCTCAAACCAATAAGTGAACTTTACTTTTAAAATAGATTTGCTAAATACTGTACAGCAAGGATAATGCCATTATTATTATTACTATTATTATTATCATTATTTTTATCATTACCTTCATATCACTACAAAACCAACAGAGAGAGAGAGAGAGAGAGAGAGAGAGAGAGAGAGAATCGCCGCCGCCGCCAATTCACCATTACCATAAAGAAAGACCTTTGCATGTTATAAAGAGCTCGCCACCATCACCTCATGTACAGATACCCATCAAAACATCGTGTACAACTCTAGGTCATCCCCGCCAAGATGTACACCACCAACCAACCCTGAATACTGATGACCACCAACCTTAGCACCCGCGTCTCTGTCTGTGTATGTATGCATGTACGCCCTCAATTATATTATCTAACTCTCTTGCTTGTGATGTGTGATGGAGGCAAGAGAAAGTGTGGCGAACGCCATGTCCCTGTGGCTATGCGTTTTAGTGATGGTATTTGTCTTAGCTGGTAGATGTATTTGGTGTCTTGGTTCTGTTTTCAGGTTTTTATATTTGGTGATAAGTGGCTCATTTACATGTTGTACACGTCTTTGCATTAATATGTGCACGCATACTTCTACTACTACTACTGCTACTACTAATACTAATACTAATACTAATACTAATACTACTACTAATACTACTACTACGACTACTACTTTTTTTTTTTTTTTTTTTTTTACGTGGCCTCCAGCCTCCCCCAATAGCCACACCTTCGCCACCATTTATTTACCTTAATATTAAATATCCTAATACATAAGAAGCTATCCTATCTGTGTTAAATTAGTTGAGCCGCAGATCTATGCGGCATTCCGTGACTGTAGCCTCATAGTCAATATCTGCAGCAGTTGTCGGAGTAGGGGCAAAAGCTCTCGTTCCCCTGAGGCAGAGCAAAGCCGACCAAAGGAGAGAGAAGGACAGTCGACATCTCATCCAGGCTGTAACATAACTTCTGGGCTGCTGCTTCTGTTCGGAGATCACCTCCGCGAGTCTGGCGTAGAAACATCTTGCACTTGGGCCCATCCCACCAGAGGTTGTGAACACTAGAGGAGTGAAGCTGCCTTGATCAACATTTTGTATTCTCTCCCCATATGCCCTTCTCTTGTCGTTCTCGTTCCTCCTATGCGCAGCATCGAGAGCTAGGTTACGGTGACAAACGGCCATGGGATCAAAAATCCTGATGTCGAAGAAAGCTCGCTGTCCCCGCGTCCAGAATCCTCGAGCACTGACGTCCACACGGGCTTTGTTAGAAGTGTTTGAAGTCCTATGTTGGAAGATCTCGCCATCCAGTGGAAGGAGGGTCGGTTCTACCATGACGTCCCGGCAGATTTCCTTCAACATATTTGCTGTGAGATCCCTTACCTCGTCATGCCTCATGCATATGAAGCCCCCCTTCTTGCAGACCATGGCGTGATCGCCATCATAGGGAGAGCCACACACGCATTGGGAGGGCAAACCATCTACTGGCCAACCGTACCTTAGAGCAATGGCATCTGTAAATTCTTGTTTGTTAAGGCTGAAACCATTTGCCCTTATCGGTAACGTAGTTAACCAGTTCGAGGCGCCCACCTCCTGCGCTATAGCTACTTTTTTTGTCAAATTTTCTGGAACCTGAAGCAATAGTTGCTGCAACATGTCATTTTGGCAGTGCTGCCGATCTGTTGTAATGGACCTACGGATCTTATTAACTTCGCTGGTGTCCACTTCCCCTGTTGCATTCTGGGCTATTATGTGGTCAGTGAGGGCTGCCGTGAGCTTAAGTGAATTTTGATGTTCAGAGTCAGCAATCTCCTCTGGATTAGTTAGTCCCATCCCTCCCAGTCTTGGTGGAAGTGCAAGAAGTGTTCTTTCTGCTAGGGTTAAGTCAGGATGTTTCACTAGTTTGGGAATGAACTTGACACGGATTGCTTCTTCCAAAGGGTGGAGGAGGGGTCTGATCTCAGGGATGGTACGCATCAGGTAGTTCCAACGATGCTTGACTCCATGGGTGAATGCTGCAAAGGCCGCATGTGGCTCTGTGTTAGCAATCTCCGATAGAGCTTGGATTTCGCTAACCCACTCATTCACCTTTCCCGCTACGTACTGGGTCTTGAAGTCCGTAGTGCCAATTACTGCGCCTAGATGTCTTTGGCCGTCCTTAGTTATTTTGACCTCACTTTCGCCGAAAACCTCCAAAGCCCGGTCATAATGATCTGGCTTCACGATGAGGAAGGATTTGCTGGCGTTTGGGTGGTACCCTATTTGTGGACCTCGCGATGTTACCAGGTCCCACCACTTTTTGATGTCCTCCACTTTTCCTGCTCCTGTGAGGTCATCAGCATATGCCACTTGTTTGACCCCAGTTGTTTCAAACTTTATTTCTTGTTGGAGCACTGATAGGCCTATTGCATACATTGCCATTGCAACGGGGTCCCCCTGTGTTGTTCCCTCAGTCGACTGTCGGATGGTATCACCTCGTAGAGCCTTGTTGTTTACTATGTAGAGGTCTGATGGATTCCTATACGAATTTTCAACATACATTGCAAAGCTAGGACACTTGATCTTGATGTTGTGCAGTGCAGCCTTGCGGTTAAGTATGTTGAATGCGTTTGAAGCATCCACCAGGAGAACGGCCTCGCAATCACGCTGCTCAAATATCAATCTCATGGCGTGAATGGCCGCCTCCCCACCAGCCTGGTGGCCAGCACACACTTGTAGGTTCCCTGCTGCTGCCCTGGCATCGTCCTTTACCACCTCCATTATGCACTTTCCGATAATCCGCCTCAGCACTTCCCCCACCCCTATAGGTCTACATCCTGGTTTCTTTTCCAGAGGAATAAGGCGGCAGGCCGTCAGGGCCTGGAGGTGATGGCAGCAAGAGGATGCAAGCTTTCTTGCAAGGGCGGCAATGGCAGTGCAGAGATCGCTTGCTACAGGGCCAAACTTGTTTGTGCTGAGGATTGTTAGGTTCTGAATAATAAGTTCTATATACAGGAGAGAACACAAACACCTGTATAGTTTTGTAGGTTCGGTTTACTGGATAAGAGTATGTACACAGAGGGAAGCAGCACTCTCCCTTGGCTAGGCTCCTTGTCAACTGCTATAGGCGACGTATGGCAAGTGATACATTAGCAGCTTCCATACGTCGCCAGGCACATCAATTAAGCATGTGGGATATGGTAATAACATTGCCACACGCTGCTAGCTAGGCTGAATAAATAATACATAAATGGAGCACATACATAATATACATACATGATATATAATCCAGCATACATAATATACATACAAGGATGACTCTCCAACCGTTTGCATCCAGACCTGAAGGGCCGGCTCCTCCACGAGTCTTCAGTGCCTTTTTCCACACCATCTCTCCTGTTATTTTCTCGAACAGGACAGCATTTGGTGGGATATAGTCACCCGGGAGCCTGATGCCATCAACTTCACTTGCAGGGGGATGTTTCTCTTTCAATAGTTTTAATGTCTCTCTGTTTATTGGCATCACCCCACCGGAAGATTCCTGAGTGAGAGATCTTACGGCGAGAGACACTTTTCCCACACGCATTTTGTTTCCAAATTTTCTTGCCACGTCATCGGTGTTTTGCTACTACTACTACTACTACACACACACACGTCTTCATTATTATCACGAGAATACTACTACTACTACTACTACTACACACACAGCTTCACAACTACTATGGAACTACTACTACTACAACTACTACCACACACATCTTCACTACTAGTACTACTACTACTACTACTACTACTACTACTACAACTACTACCACACACATCTTCACTACTAGTACTACTACTACTACTACAACAACTACTACCACACACATCTTCACTACTAGTACTACTACTACTACTACTACTACTACAACTACTACCACACACATCTTCACTACTAGTACTACTACTACTACTACTACAACTACTACCACACACATCTTCACTACTAGTACTACTACTACTACTACTACTACAACTACTACAACACACATCTTCACTACTAGTACTACTACTACTACTACTACAACTACCACACACATCTTCACTACTAGTACTACTACTACTACTACTACTACAACTACTACTACACACATCTTCACTACTAGTACTACCACTACTACTACTACTACTACTACTACTACTACAACTACCACACACATCTTCACTACTAGTACTACTACTACTACTACTACTACTACTACAACTACTACCACACACATCTTCACTACTAGTACTACTTTTTTTTACTACTACTACTACTACTACTATTACTACTACTACTACTACTACTACCACACACATCTTCACTACTAGTACTACTACTACTACTTCTACTACTACTACTACTACAACATCACGTGGCCTCCAGCCTCCCCCAATAGCCACACACATCTTCACTACCACCACGAGACTACTATTACACACAACTTTACTACTACAAGTCTACTACTACCACTACTACTATTACTCGCACACACATCTTCACTACCACCACGAGACTACTATTACACATAACTTTACTACTACAAGTCTACTACTACCACTACTACTATTACTCGCACACACATCTTCACTACAACCACGAGACTAATACTACTACCACCACACACATATTAACTACTATCACGAGACTACTACTACTACTACTCCTACTACTACCACACATATCTTCACTACTACTACCACACACATCTTCACTACTACTACTACTAATACTACAACTACTACCACATACATCTTCACTACAACCACGAGACATTTTAACTACTATCACGAGACTACTACTACTGCCACTATTACTACTTCTACTACTACCACACACATATTCACTACTACCACGAGACTAGTACTACTACAACTACTACCACGCACATATTCACTACTACCGCGATACTACTACTACTACTGTGCACACACACACACACACACACACATACCTCTTACTATAAATATTCAAGTGTTAATCTCGTTAAACTAGACCTAACAGTATAGTTTACGAGAAGCATAAAAAGCATTATGAAGTTCCCCCGCAAGACAGAGCGCGGAGCAATTCACCTTCGCTCCCGTGTGGTGCCGCCATCAGGTGTTCGTCGGAGTGCAAGGTTGGCGAACAAAGGACCCTTTTGGTTCCTTAAGGACTTGATGAGTTGTGGCCCATGTGTCCGTAGGTGGTGCTGGGAACTAGAGGACCTCCCCGTGAACACCTTTAGGTTATATATTGATCCTGCGCCTCAAACCTGTGACTTCCCCGTTTGCGATATAAGAACTATCCCTGTCTGCTTGACGGACTCACAGCACGTTTCAACCACTACCAACGAGGAGCCTTGTCAGTTCCTCGTGGACTCCGGGGTGGGCATGGTTGACCTTAACCACGAGTCTGCCCTCATCGTCGGAGTCCTTGGTCGACAGTGTCGGTGGAGACGACAGCCCGTGTATGAATCTGGTCTAAAGTACCAGAAGATGCGGGTTGGTTGCGCTAATAATCTTCACATATAGTTCAACCACGACATCAAAGTAACCTGCAGAGCGCGTGTGCTCCCTTCAACGTGTAAGAATTTTGAAAACAAGATCGGCAGTTCACTCCTGCAAAAGACTCGCACCATCCAGAGATGGCAGCCAGAATCTGAACTATACATCAGGAACAATGAGCCAGGATACTGGAAGAGACAATTTATTCCTGTGTCACAGTATCTCTTTGCCAACGCATATCTTACCCCGTCATGCGAGGGTCCCCGATTGAAAATAAAGATAGAGTCAGGTGAGCCTGACTTTATTGTCGCCACCCACGTCGCTAAAGATCTTGAGTCGTGGGGCGTGAACCCCAGCAACGTCGAGATCCATATGAAAGGGTCAACCTTCATGAGGGCTGAGAACATAAAGGTGAGGGACATGAGCACCTTTGACTTTATAATAGGTCATGAATTCCTCAGGAACTACCGCTGTGCTCTCGACTATGAGAAAAAAGATCTCTATCTGCAAACATCTGACAGAAAAGTCCGCTCACACTTACGGACGATGAAACTGTGAGACCGTTGAGTCGTGGCCCAGTATGCCCTGGTGTGTCCCTCAAGGCCTCGGTGTGTCCCTCAAGGCCAGTAGTGTTGTGTCTTCAATGATAATCATTAATTTGAAGCACACACATGGAATGTTCTTGTTTTGTAAAGTTTGCATATGTGTTATATAATTTATGTGTAATAAATGTAATCTATCTTCTGGTTAACAAAACTTTTTAATCACCCTAGACTACTACGACTACATGGCCTCCAGCCTCCCCCAATAGCCACACCTTCGCCACTATTTTATAACCTTAAAATTAACTATCCTAATACTATTTTTTTTTAACGTAGCCTCCAGCCTCCCCCAATATGCCACACCTTTGCCACTATTTTATTACCTTAAAATTAAGTATCCTAATACAAAAGTAACTACCCTAGCTGTGTTGAGTTAGTTGAGCTGCAGATCCATGCAGCATTCAGTGACTGTTGCCTCGTAGTTAATATCTGTAACTGTTGTCGGCTTTGGGGTGGGTTCGGTTATATGTTGGCTTACAAAACAGTCCTGGATTGTTTCAAGAAAATCCTCTGATTCTGCGTTACCAGTAAGGTCAATCCAATCTATTTGGCTAAAGTTAAAGTCGCCTACTATACAGACTTTGCTATCAAGATTAGGAGGTCTATATATTACTCTTGTGATTAATTTGTCCCTACCATCGATTAATTCTATCCATTTTCTTTTTTTTGTATTCTGCTCAGTTTTTATTTCCTTATTTATTTCACACTTCAGATTATCCCTGACATACAATAGATTGTTACTCCACCTCCTTTCCTAATCTGCCTATCGGTATGGAATAATTTATAACCTGTAATTTAGTATTCGACAGGTAACTCACGCGAGTCTAGGTTTATCCATGTTTCGGTGAATGCTATTATATGGACTTTTTCGGTACATACCAACGCCCTGATCATTTTGTTTCTCATACTTCTACTGTTTGCGAAGTAGACATTTAAGTTAGTCGTGTTTTGAGTCCTCTCTTTGTCGTGTTTAGGTTTTAACTCCCTGCCTAATTTAGCTTTGTCATAATTCCTAGCACTATTTCCCTGACACCTTTCACTTTGTTTACCCGCTCCACTGCAGTCTCCTCCACTCCCGTGCTCATATGTTCTCCTAGCAGTTTATAGACTTCGGCATCTTTTGAACTGCCCTCTCGAGAGAGTCAGCCAGGGTTGCCACCCCATCCTTAGACAGATGCACCCCATTCCTAGCATAAAGGTCCCTTCGGTGGTCAAGGATAAGTGTGTGTGTGTGTGTGTATGTGTTGGATGATTTTCTCCTGAGCATTACAATCCCCTCAAACACCTCCTGGCACACACACACACAGACAGAAGGAGGTCAGTCTCTGGTCGTTGAGGCGCGTAAGGCAGTTTTACGGTGATGTTCCGCCAAGTCAAACAAGATTGGTGGTACGCGAGAGCCCGATTTATAACCCTGGAGGAGAGACATATTCCCGCGATACCATTTTTCTCCCGGTATATGTGGATAAAAGAATAATATCCACCACTTACCTTACAGTCTTAGTGTAATTTGGAGGCCATTTTGTAGGGATATTTTGTAGGGATATTTTGTATTGACATTTTGTAGGGATATTTTAGGTAGTATCAGATAAGCCAGAAAGCTTGTGTGTTTTAAATCTACTTCTTTACGGGTTGAAAAAAAAATCTCTTGAAAATCGAGAAAATCCAAAAACGTGTTTTTTTTTTCTTTAGTTTAACAAATTTATTGACAAAGCTTGGAGTACAGTTTGCCTATTCTGAGTAATTCAGTCAAGTCGTGACACTGAGGGTGGTGTCACTTCTCACTGCCACGCAGGACAGAGGTTCATACAGCAAAGAAATACCTCAAATTCACTAACGGTATAAATAGGTCAGAGTCATGTGGGTGATGTCACTGTTCACTGCCATGCAGGACACCCTCCAAAAACGTGGATTCAACTTGTTAAATTTTCTCAAGGGTAAAATATCCTCCACCCTGGCTGGCTCCTCGTCTCGAGGTGTATCTAATGAGGCAATTAAACTAAAGACACAAAGATCACACCGTCAAGATGGCGTTATTACAGTTACACTGAGTCTTCCCCCCCCCCCCCCCCTCTCACTGGAGTCTCTCGGTTTCCCCTTGTTACGAGAGACAAATATACTATACGTAAAAGTAGGTGTAAAAGGTTCCTCAGGGTCGGTCTCTCTCTCTCAACTCCTTTCCCCATGCATCTTTCTCTCTGTCTGCTTATATCCACATACTTCTCTCCGTGTATTCTTTCATCTCTCTCTCTCTCTCTCTCTCTCTCTCTCTCTCTCTCTCTCTCAAACCAATAAGTGAACTTTACTTTTAAAATAGATTTGCTAAATACTGTACAGCAAGGATAATGCCATTATTATTATTACTATTATTATTATCATTATTTTTATCATTACCTTCATATCACTACAAAACCAACAGAGAGAGAGAGAGAGAGAGAGAGAGAGAGAGAGAGAGAGAGAGAGAGAGAGAGAGAGAGAATCGCCGCCGCCGCCAATTCACCATTACCATAAAGAAAGACCTTTGCATGTTATAAAGAGCTCGCCACCATCACCTCATGTACAGATACCCATCAAAACATCGTGTACAACTCTAGGTCATCCCCGCCAAGATGTACACCACCAACCAACCCTGAATACTGATGACCACCAACCTTAGCACCCGCGTCTCTGTCTGTGTATGTATGTATGTACGCCCTCAATTATATTATCTAACTCTCTTGCTTGTGATGTGTGATGGAGGCAAGAGAAAGTGTGGCGAACGCCATGTCCCTGTGGCTATGCGTTTTAGTGATGGTATTTGTCTTAGCTGGTAGATGTATTTGGTGTCTTGGTTCTGTTTTCAGGTTTTTATATTTGGTGATAAGTGGCTCATTTACATGTTGTACACGTCTTTGCATTAATATGTGCACGCATACTTCTACTACTACTACTGCTACTACTAATACTAATACTAATACTACTACTAATACTACTACTAATACTACTACTACGACTACTACTTTTTTTTTTTTTTTTTTTTACGTGGCCTCCAGCCTCCCCCAATAGCCACACCTTCGCCACCATTTATTTACCTTAATACTAAATATCCTAATACATAAGAAGCTATCCTATCTGTGTTAAATTAGTTGAGCCGCAGATCTATGCGGCATTCCGTGACTGTAGCCTCATAGTCAATATCTGCAGCAGTTGTCGGAGTAGGGGCAAAAGCTCTCGTTCCCCTGAGGCAGAGCAAAGCCGACCGAAGGAGAGAGAAGGACAGTCGACATCTCATCCAGGCTGTAACATAACTTCTGGGCTGCTGCTTCTGTTCGGAGATCACCTCCGCGAGTCTGGCGTAGAAACATCTTGCACTTGGGCCCATCCCACCAGAGGTTGTGAACACTAGAGGAGTGAAGCTGCCTTGATCAACATTTTGTATTCTCTCCCCATATGCCCTTCTCTTGTCGTTCTCGTTCCTCCTATGCGCAGCATCGAGAGCTAGGTTACGGTGACAAACGGCCATGGGATCAAAAATCCTGATGTCGAAGAAAGCTCGCTGTCCCCGCGTCCAGAATCCTCGAGCACTGACGTCCACACGGGCTTTGTTAGAAGTGTTTGAAGTCCTATGTTGGAAGATCTCGCCATCCAGTGGAAGGAGGGTCGGTTCTACCATGACGTCCCGGCAGATTTCCTTCAACATATTTGCTGTGAGATCCCTTACCTCGTCATGCCTCATGCATATGAAGCCCCCCTTCTTGCAGACCATGGCGTGATCGCCATCATAGGGAGAGCCACACACGCATTGGGAGGGCAAACCATCTACTGGCCAACCGTACCTTAGAGCAATGGCATCTGTAAATTCTTGTTTGTTAAGGCTGAAACCATTTGCCCTTATCGGTAACGTAGTTAACCAGTTCGAGGCGCCCACCTCCTGCGCTATAGCTACTTTTTTTGTCAAATTTTCTGGAACCTGCAGCAATAGTTGCTGCAACATGTCATTTTGGCAGTGCTGCCGATCTGTTGTAATGGACCTACGGATCTTATTAACTTCGCTGGTGTCCACTTCCCCTGTTGCATTCTGGGCTATTATGTGGTCAGTGAGGGCTGCCGTGAGCTTAAGTGAATTTTGATGTTCAGAGTCAGCAATCTCCTCTGGATTAGCTAGTCCCATCCCTCCCAGTCTTGGTGGAAGTGCAAGAAGTGTTCTTTCTGCTAGGGTTAAGTCAGGATGTTTCACTAGTTTGGGAATGAACTTGACACAGATTGCTTCTTCCAAAGGGTGGAGGAGGGGTCTGATCTCAGGGATGGTACGCATCAGGTAGTTCCAACGATGCTTGACTCCATGGGTGAATGCTGCAAAGGCCGCATGTGGCTCTGTGTTAGCAATCTCCGATAGAGCTTGGATTTCGCTAACCCACTCATTCACCTTTCCCGCTACGTACTGGGTCTTGAAGTCCGTAGTGCCAATTACTGCGCCTAGATGTCTTTGGCCGTCCTTAGTTATTTTGACCTCACTTTCGCCGAAAACCTCCAAAGCCCGGTCATAATGATCTGGCTTCACGATGAGGAAGGATTTGCTGGCATTTGGGTGGTACCCTATTTGTGGACCTCGCGATGTTACCAGGTCCCACCACTTTTTGATGTCCTCCACTTTTCCTGCTCCTGTGAGGTCATCAGCATATGCCACTTGTTTGACCCCAGTTGTTTCAAACTTTATTTCTTGTTGGAGCACTGATAGGCCTATTGCATACATTGCCATTGCAACGGGGTCCCCCTGTGTTGTTCCCTCAGTCGACTGTCGGATGGTATCACCTCGTAGAGCCTTGTTGTTTACTATGTAGAGGTCTGATGGATTCCTATACGAATTTTCAACATACATTGCAAAGCTAGGACACTTGATCTTGATGTTGTGCAGTGCAGCCTTGCGGTTAAGTATGTTGAATGCGTTTGAAGCATCCACCAGGAGAACGGCCTCGCAATCACGCTGCTCAAATATCAATCTCATGGCGTGAATGGCCGCCTCCCCACCAGCCTGGTGGCCAGCACACACTTGTAGGTTCCCTGCTGCTGCCCTGGCATCGTCCTTTACCACCTCCATTATGCACTTTCCGATAATCCGCCTCAGCACTTCCCCCACCCCTATAGGTCTACATCCTGGTTTCTTTTCCAGAGGAATAGGGCGGCAGGCCGTCAGGGCCTGGAGGTGATGGCAGCAAGAGGATGCAAGCTTTCTTGCAAGGGCGGCATTGGCAGTGCAGAGATCGCTTGCTACAGGGCCAAACTTGTTTGTGCTGAGGATGACTCTCCAACCGTTTGCATCCAGACCTGAAGGGCCGGCTCTTCCACGAGTCTTCAGTGCCTTTTTCCACACCATCTCTCCTGTTATTTTCTCGAACAGGACAGCATTTGGTGGGATATAGTCACCCAGGAGCCTGATGCCATCAACTTCACTTGCAGGGGGATGTTTCTCTTTCAATAGTTTTAATGTCTCTCTGTTTATTGGCATCACCCCACCGGAAGATTCCTGAGTGAGAGATCTTACGGCGAGAGACACTTTTCCCACACGCATTTTGTTTCCAAATTTTCTTGCCACGTCATCGGTGTTTTGCTTTCCGTCACCCGTAGATTTTAGTCTCTCCTGCAGTGTTCTTGCTTCACATAGGAGATCATCTAGGGCCCCAGTCCGCCACATTGTCAATCTTCTCTTCATTGCTGCCACATTTTCTTTGTGCTTAGCCTTTATGTGTGTCCTCTGACAAAATAGATGTGGTATTATTGCCAGTATTTGAAGAGCTAGGGGGGCGAGGAAGCGGTCCTGAGTGTAATCAGTCATGAAGTAAGTCATCTCCCGAATCATTTCTTTGGTGGCCGCACACTTGGGTGGTTCAAATAAGTTAGCGGGCGACCACTTGACAATTTCTGAGTAGGTTTCTTTGACCCATACGCCTGCATTTTCCATCGACATGCCTTTCCACTGAGGCGGCTGTCTCTCATTCTCCTCCTGGACACCTGCTACTGAGGAAGCAGCATTTATTAGTACTGCATTTTCGGGTTGAGTAGACTCACTGCTATCATTTCGGATATCATCGGGTGGTTGGGTCCCGGCGATATCCACTGTGGCCGCCTGTGTCGGCTCCCTGCCACGTGGGTTCCGACACTGGTCTAGCTTCCTGAAATCCACACATGAACGGTTGTTTCTCGCACAAAGACAATTTGTGCAGTTTTGGTACGGGCTAGCACAGACGCAGCAAAGACTGTTGCCAGGCATAGTGACCAGCACCTTGGGCGACAGATATTTCCGCCTCCGACCTCTCCTATTGGGCCCATACGGACGAAGAAACTAGATCTTATGCGTATGAGGCACAGAGGTGACGGCCTGGCCTGCGGTGTCCGAGTAGTAAGGGCATACGCGCGCGTGTGGTTGTGTCGGGCACCCCCCATGTGGGCGATAATCCACACATGAGAATAATCCACTGGGAGCAAGAATTGTCACACCTAACACTTGATTATGTCACTTTGGTAGAGATAGCCACCATTTCTATGGTCTCGCTGATGTAACATTAGTTATATATACTCACTTGGTCAGCCGACACTACATGGAGTGGCCGTTACTTGAGGCGCGAGGCACTTGGCCCCATAGGGGCGAGAATCGCGATGCCACCCTTGCTAGGGTAGGCCTATCGACACACTGGCACTGACACTTGGCAACTCCAGCCACCCACCATTCAAACACTCACAGGCTTACTTGAAGATCGCCGGTGAACACGAGCAATATTTGCGTTTAATGTCGTAAGGAATGAGAAGAGCCGTCGGCGATGATGCTCAAGGTGACATCCAACGTTCATCGACACACTGTGAAATTCTCGCTCCCACAAACTGAGTATATCCCCACTAATAACACTTTAAATCAGGGAAGGCACCCCAACACCCCAGCCTCCCCCAATAGCCACACCTTCGCCACCATTTCATTACCTTAAAATTAACTATCCAAATACAAAAGTAGCTACCCTAGCTGTGTTGAGTTAGTTGAGCCGCAGATCTATGAGGCATTCAGTGACTGTTGCCTCATAGTCAATATCTGCAACTGTTGTCGGGTTTGGGGCCGATGCTCTCGTTCCCCTGAGGCAGAGCAAAGCAGACCTAAGGAAAGAGAAGTACAGTCGACATCTCATCCAGGCTGTAACATAATTTCTGGGCTGTTGCTTTTGTTCGGATAGCACCTCTGCGAGTCTGGCGTAGAAGCATCTTGCACCTGGTCCCATCCCACAAGAGGTTGTGAACACCAGAGGAGTGAAGCTGCCTTGATCAACGTTCTGAATTCTCGTTCCTCCTGTGTGCAGCATCGAGAGCTAAGTTACGGTGACATGCGGCCATGGAATCAAAAATCCTGATGTTGAAGAAGGCTTGCTGTCCCAGCGTCCGGAATCCTCGAGCACTGACGTCAACACGGGCTTTGTTAGATGTGTTTGAAGTCCTATGTTGGAAATTCTCATCATCCAATGGAAGGAGGGTCGGTTCTACCCTGATATCACGGCAGATTTCCTTCAACATATTTGCTGTGGGATCCCTTGCTTCGTCATACCTCATACATATGAAGCCCCCTTTCTTGCACACCATGACGTGATCGACGTCATAGGAAGAGCCACACATGCATTTGGAGGGCAAAGCTTCTACTGGCCTACCGTACCTTCGAGCATTGGCATCTGTAAATTCTTGTTTATTGAGACAGAAACCATTTGCCCTTATCGGTAACGTGGTTAACCAGTTCGAGGCGCCCACCCCCTGCGCTATACCTACTTTTTTTCAAATTCTCTGGTGCTTGCAGCAACAGCTGCTGCAACTTATCACTTTGGCCATGCTGTCGTTCTGTCATAATGGATCTTCGAAGCTTGTTTACTTCACTGGTATCCACCTTCCCTGTTGCGCTCTGAGCTATTATGTGGTCCGTGAGGGCTGCAGTGAGCTTAACTGAGTTTTGATGTTCTGTGCCAGCAATCTTCTCAGGATTGGTCAATCCCTTTCCTCCCAGTCTCGGTGGTAGTGCAAGGAGTGCTCTTTCTGCTACTACTACTACGAACACACACATCTTCACTACTACTGCGAAACTACTACTACTACACACACACGGATTCATTATTATCACGAGAATACTACTACAACTACTACTACTACACACACACAGCTTCACAACTACTATGGAACTACTACTACTACAACTACTACCACACACATCTTCACTACTAGTACTACTACGTGGCCTCCAGCCTCCCCCAATAGCCACACCTTCGCCACCATTTATTTACCTTAATATTAAATATCCTAATACATAATAAGCTATCCTATCTGTGTTAAATTAGTTGAGCCGCAGATCTATGCGGCATTCAGTGACTGTAGCCTCATAGTCAATATCTGCAGCAGTTGTCGAAGTAGGGGCAGAAGCTCTCGTTCCCCTGAGGCAGAGCAAAGCCGACCGAAGGAGAGAGAAGGACAGTCGACATCTCATCCAGGCTGTAACATAACTTCTGGGCTGCTGCTTCTGTTCGGAGATCACCTCCGCGAGTCTGGCGTAGAAACATCTTGCACTTGGGCCCATCCCACCAGAGGTTGTGAACACTAGAGGAGTGAAGCTGCCTTGATCAACGTTTTGAATTCTCTCCCCATATGCCCTTCTCTTGTCGTTCTCGTTCCTCCTATGTGCAGCATCGAGAGCTAGGTTACGGTGACAAGTGGCCATGGGATCGAAAATCCTGATGTCGAAGAAAGCTCGCTGTCCCCGCGTCCAGAATCCTCGAGCACTGACGTCCACACGGGCTTCGTTAGATGTGTTTGAAGTCCTGTGTTGGAAGATCTCACCATCCAGTGGAAGGAGGGTCGGTTCTACCATGACGTCCCGGCAGATTTCCTTCAACATATTTGCTGTGAGATCCCTTACCTCGTCATGCCTCATGCATATGAAGCCCCCCTTCTTGCAGACCATGGCGTGATCGCCGTCATAGGAAGAGCCACACACGCATTGGGAGGGCAAACCATCTACTGGCCAACCGTACCTTAGAGCAATGGCATCTGTAAATTCTTGTTTGTTAAGGCTGAAACCATTTGCCCTTATCGGTAACGTAGTTAACCAGTTCGAGGCGCCCACCTCCTGCGCTATAGCTACTTTTTTTGTCAAATTTTCTGGAACCTGCAGCAATAGTTGCTGCAACATGTCATTTTGGCAGTGCTGCCGATCTGTTGTAATGGCCCTACGGATCTTATTTACTTCCCTGGTGTCCACTTCCCCTGTTGCATTCTGGGCTATTATGTGGTCAGTGAGGGCTGCCGTGAGCTTAAGTGAATTTTGATGTTCAGTGTCAGCAATCTCCTCTGGATTAGTTAGTCCCATCCCTCCCAGTCTTGGTGGAAGTGCAAGAAGTGTTCTTTCTGCTGGGGTTAAGTCAGGGTGTTTCACTAGTTTGGGAATGAACTTGACACTGATGGCTTCTTCCAGAGGGTGGAGGAGGGGTCCGATCTCAGGGATGGTACGCATCAGGTAGTTCCAGCGATGCTTGACTCCATGGGTGAATGCTGCAAAGGCCGCATGTGGCTCTGTGTTAGCAATCTCAGATAGAGCTTGGATTTCGCTAACCCACTCATTCACCTTTCCAGCTACGTACTCGGTCTTGAAGTCCGTAGTGCCAATTACTGCGCCTAGATGTCTTTGGCCGTCCTTAGTTACTTTGACCTCACTTCCGCCAAAAGCCTCCAAAGCCCGTTCATAATGTTCTGGCTTCACGATGAGGAAGGACTTGCTAGCGTTTGGGTGGTACCCTATTTGTGGACCTCGCGATGTTACCAGGTCCCACCACTTTTTGATGTCCTCCACTTTTCCTGCTCCTGTAAGGTCATCAGCATATGCTACTTGTTTGACCCCGGTTGTTTCAAATTTTATTTCTTGTTGGAGCACTGATAGTCCAATTGCATACATTGCCATTGCTACGGGGTCCCCCTGTGTTGTTCCCTCGGTCGACTGTAGGATGGTATCACCTCGTAGAGCCTTGTTGTTTACTACGTAGAGGTCTGAGGGATTCCTATACGAATTTTCAACATACATCGCAAAGCTAGGACACTTGATCTTGATGTTGTGCAGTGCAGCCTTGCGGTTAAGTATGTTGAATGCGTTTGAAGCATCCACCAGGAGAACGGCCTCACAATCACGCTGCTCAAATATCAATCTCATGGCGTGAATGGCCGCCTCCCCACCAGCCTGGTGGCCAGCACACACTTGTAGGTTCCCTGCTGCTGCCCTGACATCGTCCTTTACCACCTCCATTATGCACTTACCGATGATCCGCCTCAGCACTTCCCCCACCCCTATAGGTCTACATCCTGGTTTCTTTTCCAGAGGAATAAGGCGGCAGGCCGTCAGGGCCTGGAGGTGATGGCAGTGAGAGGATGCAAGCTTTCTTGCAAGGGCGGCAATGGCAGTGCAGAGATCGCTTGCTGCAGGGCCAAACTTGTTTGTGCTGAGGATGACTCTCCAACCGTTTGCATCCAGACCTGAAGGGCCGGCTCCTCCTCGAGTCTTCAGTGCCTTTTTCCACACCATCTCTCCTGTTATTTTCTCGAACAGGACAGCATTTGGTGGGATATAGTCACCCTGGAGCCTGATGCCTTCATCTTCGCTTGCAGGGGGATGTTTCTCTTTCAATAGTTTTAATGTCTCTCTGTTTATTGGCATCACCCCACCGGAGGATTCCTGTGTGAGAGATCTTACCGCGAGAGACACTTTTCCCACACGCATTTTGTTTCCAAATTTTCTTGCCACGTCATCGGTGTTTTGCTTTCCGTCACCCGTGAATTTTAGTCTCTCCTGCAGTGTTCTTGCTTCACATAGGAGATCATCTAAGGCCCCAGTCTGCCACATTGTCAATCTTCTCTTCATTGCCGCCACATTTTCTTTGTGCTTAGCCTTTGTGTGTGTCCTCTGACAAAATAGATGTGGTATTATTGCCAGTATTTGAAGAGCTAGGGGGGCGAGGAAGCGGTCCTGAGTGTAATCAGTCATGAAGCGAGTCATCTCCCGAATCATTTCTTTGGTGGCCGCACACTTGGGTGGTTCAAATAAGTTAGCGGGCGACCACTTGACAATTTCTGAGTAGGTTTCTTTGACCCATACGTCTGCATTTTCCATCGACATGCCATTCCACTGAGGCGGCTGTCTCTCATTCTCCTCGTGGACACCTGCTACTGAGGGAGCAGCATTTATTAGTACTACATTTTCGGGTTGAGTAGACTCACTGCTATCATTTCGGATATCATCGGGTAGTTGGGTCCCGGCGATATCCACTGTGGCCACCTGTGTCGGCTCCCTGCGACGTGGGTTCCGACACTGGTCTAGCTTCCTGCAATCCACACATGGTCGGTTGTTTCTGGCACAAACACAATTTGTGCAGTTTTGGTTCGGGCTAGCACAGACGCAGCAAGGAATGTTACCAGGCATAGTGAACAGCACCTTGGGCGACGGTAACGTCCGCCTCCGGACATCTGATTTAGTCCGAGGCACAAGATTATACTGGTTCTTATGAGGGAAGGGCGGAGAGGTGACAGGCTGGACTGCTGTGTCCAGGTAGTAGGGGCATACGTGCGCGCGTGGGTGTGTAGGCTACCCCCCCTAATAGCGACCATCCATACATCAGAATGATACACTATGGACAAGAGTTTGTCACACCAAGCACTAGTTTCTATATCCTTGGCACAAATAACCACCATTTATATGGTCTCACTGGTGTAATATCAGTTATGTATACTCACTAGGTTCGTCGAGACCCTACATTAAGAGTCCGTTACTATGGTGGGGGGGGGGGGGGGTGGGGGCGACCGCATGGGCAGCACTCTCGGCCCCATAGGGGCGATAGTCTCGGGACCACCCCTGTCACAGTAGGCCTAACGACGCTGACCTTGGCGCCGAGCCTTCTCATTATCCCCCCACCGACCCAGCACAGGTCACCACTCACTTGGTGAACGCCGGTGAACACACGGAATATTTCCAATTTATGCCGTAAGGGATGAGAAGAAACCTTGGATGGCAATGCTTAGGGTGACATCAGATATTCACGGACACATTGTCAAATTCCCGCTCCCACACAGCGAGTATGTCCCCACCAATAACACTTTCGATCAGGAGGGATGGTCCACGACACCCACGCCGCGCTGGCCGCCTACTACTACTACTACTACTACTACAACTACTACCACACACATCTTCACTACTAGTACTACTACTACTACTACAACAACTACTACCACACACATCTTCACTACTAGTACTACTACTACTACTACTACTACTACAACTACTACCACACACATCTTCACTACTAGTACTACTACTACTACTACTACAACTACTACCACACACATCTTCACTACTAGTACTACTACTACTACTACAACTACTACAACACACATCTTCACTACTAGTACTACTACTACTACTACTACAACTACCACACACATATTCACTACTAGTACTACTACTACTTCTACTACTACAACTACTACTACACACATCTTCACTACTAGTACTACCACTACTACTACTACTACTACTACTACTACTACTACAACTACCACACACATCTTCACTACTAGTACTACTACTACTACTACTACTACTTTTTTTTTTTTTTTTTTTTTTTTTTTTTTTTTTAAACGTGGCCTCCAGCCTCCCCCAATAGCCACACCTTCGCCACCATTTATTTACCTTAATATTAAATATCCTAATACATAATAAGCTATCCTATCTGTGTTAAATTAGTTGAGCCGCAGATCTATGCGGCATTCAGTGACTGTAGCCTCATAGTCAATATCTGCAGCAGTTGTCGAAGTAGGGGCAGAAGCTCTCGTTCCCCTGAGGCAGAGCAAAGCCGACCGAAGGAGAGAGAAGGACAGTCGACATCTCATCCAGGCTGTAACATAACTTCTGGGCTGCTGCTTCTGTTCGGAGATCACCTCCGCGAGTCTGGCGTAGAAACATCTTGCACTTGGGCCCATCCCACCAGAGGTTGTGAACACTAGAGGAGTGAAGCTGCCTTGATCAACGTTTTGAATTCTCTCCCCATATGCCCTTCTCTTGTCGTTCTCGTTCCTCCTATGTGCAGCATCGAGAGCTAGGTTACGGTGACAAGTGGCCATGGGATCGAAAATCCTGATGTCGAAGAAAGCTCGCTGTCCCCGCGTCCAGAATCCTCGAGCACTGACGTCCACACGGGCTTCGTTAGATGTGTTTGAAGTCCTGTGTTGGAAGATCTCACCATCCAGTGGAAGGAGGGTCGGTTCTACCATGACGTCCCGGCAGATTTCCTTCAACATATTTGCTGTGAGATCCCTTACCTCGTCATGCCTCATGCATATGAAGCCCCCCTTCTTGCAGACCATGGCGTGATCGCCGTCATAGGAAGAGCCACACACGCATTGGGAGGGCAAACCATCTACTGGCCAACCGTACCTTAGAGCAATGGCATCTGTAAATTCTTGTTTGTTAAGGCTGAAACCATTTGCCCTTATCGGTAACGTAGTTAACCAGTTCGAGGCGCCCACCTCCTGCGCTATAGCTACTTTTTTTGTCAAATTTTCTGGAACCTGCAGCAATAGTTGCTGCAACATGTCATTTTGGCAGTGCTGCCGATCTGTTGTAATGGCCCTACGGATCTTATTTACTTCCCTGGTGTCCACTTCCCCTGTTGCATTCTGGGCTATTATGTGGTCAGTGAGGGCTGCCGTGAGCTTAAGTGAATTTTGATGTTCAGTGTCAGCAATCTCCTCTGGATTAGTTAGTCCCATCCCTCCCAGTCTTGGTGGAAGTGCAAGAAGTGTTCTTTCTGCTGGGGTTAAGTCAGGGTGTTTCACTAGTTTGGGAATGAACTTGACACTGATGGCTTCTTCCAGAGGGTGGAGGAGGGGTCCGATCTCAGGGATGGTACGCATCAGGTAGTTCCAGCGATGCTTGACTCCATGGGTGAATGCTGCAAAGGCCGCATGTGGCTCTGTGTTAGCAATCTCAGATAGAGCTTGGATTTCGCTAACCCACTCATTCACCTTTCCAGCTACGTACTCGGTCTTGAAGTCCGTAGTGCCAATTACTGCGCCTAGATGTCTTTGGCCGTCCTTAGTTACTTTGACCTCACTTCCGCCAAAAGCCTCCAAAGCCCGTTCATAATGTTCTGGCTTCACGATGAGGAAGGACTTGCTAGCGTTTGGGTGGTACCCTATTTGTGGACCTCGCGATGTTACCAGGTCCCACCACTTTTTGATGTCCTCCACTTTTCCTGCTCCTGTAAGGTCATCAGCATATGCTACTTGTTTGACCCCGGTTGTTTCAAATTTTATTTCTTGTTGGAGCACTGATAGTCCAATTGCATACATTGCCATTGCTACGGGGTCCCCCTGTGTTGTTCCCTCGGTCGACTGTAGGATGGTATCACCTCGTAGAGCCTTGTTGTTTACTACGTAGAGGTCTGAGGGATTCCTATACGAATTTTCAACATACATCGCAAAGCTAGGACACTTGATCTTGATGTTGTGCAGTGCAGCCTTGCGGTTAAGTATGTTGAATGCGTTTGAAGCATCCACCAGGAGAACGGCCTCACAATCACGCTGCTCAAATATCAATCTCATGGCGTGAATGGCCGCCTCCCCACCAGCCTGGTGGCCAGCACACACTTGTAGGTTCCCTGCTGCTGCCCTGACATCGTCCTTTACCACCTCCATTATGCACTTACCGATGATCCGCCTCAGCACTTCCCCCACCCCTATAGGTCTACATCCTGGTTTCTTTTCCAGAGGAATAAGGCGGCAGGCCGTCAGGGCCTGGAGGTGATGGCAGTGAGAGGATGCAAGCTTTCTTGCAAGGGCGGCAATGGCAGTGCAGAGATCGCTTGCTACAGGGCCAAACTTGTTTGTGCTGAGGATGACTCTCCAACCGTTTGCATCCAGACCTGAAGGGCCGGCTCCTCCTCGAGTCTTCAGTGCCTTTTTCCACACCATCTCTCCTGTTATTTTCTCGAACAGGACAGCATTTGGTGGGATATAGTCACCCTGGAGCCTGATGCCTTCATCTTCGCTTGCAGGGGGATGTTTCTCTTTCAATAGTTTTAATGTCTCTCTGTTTATTGGCATCACCCCACCGGAGGATTCCTGTGTGAGAGATCTTACCGCGAGAGACACTTTTCCCACACGCATTTTGTTTCCAAATTTTCTTGCCACGTCATCGGTGTTTTGCTTTCCGTCACCCGTGAATTTTAGTCTCTCCTGCAGTGTTCTTGCTTCACATAGGAGATCATCTAAGGCCCCAGTCTGCCACATTGTCAATCTTCTCTTCATTGCCGCCACATTTTCTTTGTGCTTAGCCTTTGTGTGTGTCCTCTGACAAAATAGATGTGGTATTATTGCCAGTATTTGAAGAGCTAGTACTACTAGTACTACTACTACTACAACTACTACCACACACATCTTCACTACTAGTACTACTACTACTACTACTACTACTACTACTACTACTACTACTACTACTGCTACCACACACATCTTCACTACTAGTACTACTACTACTACTTCTACTACTACTACTACTACAACATCACGTGGCCTCCAGCCTCCCCCAATAGCCACACACATCTTCACTACCACCACGAGACTACTATTACACACAACTTTACTACTACAAGTCTACTACTACCACTACTACTATTACTCGCACACACATCTTCACTACCACCACGAGACTACTATTACACATAACTTTACTACTACAAGTCTACTACTACCACTACTACTATTACTCGCACACACATCTTCACTACAACCACGAGACTAATACTACTACCACCACACACATATTAACTACTATCACGAGACTACTACTACTACTACTCCTACTACTACCACACATATCTTCACTACTACTACCACACACATCTTCACTACTACTACTACTAATACTACAACTACTACCACATACATCTTCACTACAACCACGAGACATTTTAACTACTATCACGAGACTACTACTACTGCCACTATTACTACTTCTACTACTACCACACACATATTCACTACTACCACGAGACTAGTACTACTACAACTACTACCACGCACATATTCACTACTACCGCGATACTACTACTACTACTGTGCACACACACACACACACACACACACATACCTCTTACTATAAATATTCAAGTGTTAATCTCGTTAAACTAGACCTAACAGTATAGTTTACGAGAAGCATAAAAAGCATTATGAAGTTCCCCCGCAAGACAGAGCGCGGAGCAATTCACCTTCGCTCCCGTGTGGTGCCGCCATCAGGTGTTCGTCGGAGTGCAAGGTTGGCGAACAAAGGACCCTTTTGGTTCCTTAAGGACTTGATGAGTTGTGGCCCATGTGTCCGTAGGTGGTGCTGGGAACTAGAGGACCTCCCCGTGAACACCTTTAGGTTATATATTGATCCTGCGCCTCAAACCTGTGACTTCCCCGTTTGCGATATAAGAACTATCCCTGTCTGCTTGACGGACTCACAGCACGTTTCAACCACTACCAACGAGGAGCCTTGTCAGTTCCTCGTGGACTCCGGGGTGGGCATGGTTGACCTTAACCACGAGTCTGCCCTCATCGTCGGAGTCCTTGGTCGACAGTGTCGGTGGAGACGACAGCCCGTGTATGAATCTGGTCTAAAGTACCAGAAGATGCGGGTTGGTTGCGCTAATAATCTTCACATATAGTTCAACCACGACATCAAAGTAACCTGCAGAGCGCGTGTGCTCCCTTCAACGTGTAAGAATTTTGAAAACAAGATCGGCAGTTCACTCCTGCAAAAGACTCGCACCATCCAGAGATGGCAGCCAGAATCTGAACTATACATCAGGAACAATGAGCCAGGATACTGGAAGAGACAATTTATTCCTGTGTCACAGTATCTCTTTGCCAACGCATATCTTACCCCGTCATGCGAGGGTCCCCGATTGAAAATAAAGATAGAGTCAGGTGAGCCTGACTTTATTGTCGCCACCCACGTCGCTAAAGATCTTGAGTCGTGGGGCGTGAACCCCAGCAACGTCGAGATCCATATGAAAGGGTCAACCTTCATGAGGGCTGAGAACATAAAGGTGAGGGACATGAGCACCTTTGACTTTATAATAGGTCATGAATTCCTCAGGAACTACCGCTGTGCTCTCGACTATGAGAAAAAAGATCTCTATCTGCAAACATCTGACAGAAAAGTCCGCTCACACTTACGGACGATGAAACTGTGAGACCGTTGAGTCGTGGCCCAGTATGCCCTGGTGTGTCCCTCAAGGCCTCGGTGTGTCCCTCAAGGCCAGTAGTGTTGTGTCTTCAATGATAATCATTAATTTGAAGCACACACATGGAATGTTCTTGTTTGTAAAGTTTGCATATGTGTTATATAATTTATGTGTAATAAATGTAATCTATCTTCTGGTTAACAAAACTTTTTAATCACCCTAGACTACTACGACTACATGGCCTCCAGCCTCCCCCAATAGCCACACCTTCGCCACTATTTTATAACCTTAAAATTAACTATCCTAATACTATTTTTTTTAACGTAGCCTCCAGCCTCCCCCAATATGCCACACCTTTGCCACTATTTTATTACCTTAAAATTAAATATCCTAATACAAAAGTAACTACCCTAGCTGTGTTGAGTTAGTTGAGCTGCAGATCCATGCAGCATTCAGTGACTGTTGCCTCGTAGTTAATATCTGTAACTGTTGTCGGCTTTGGGGTGGGTTCGGTTATATGTTGGCTTACAAAACAGTCCTGGATTGTTTCAAGAAAATCCTCTGATTCTGCGTTACCAGTAAGGTCAATCCAATCTATTTGGCTAAAGTTAAAGTCGCCTACTATACAGACTTTGCTATCAAGATTAGGAGGTCTATATATTACTCTTGTGATTAATTTGTCCCTACCATCGATTAATTCTATCCATTTTTTTTTTTTTTGTATTCTGCTCAGTTTTTATTTCCTTATTTATTTCACACTTCAGATTATCCCTGACATACAATAGATTGTTACTCCACCTCCTTTCCTAATCTGCCTATCGGTATGGAATAATTTATAACCTGTAATTTAGTATTCGACAGGTAACTCACGCGAGTCTAGGTTTATCCATGTTTCGGTGAATGCTATTATATGGACTTTTTCGGTACATACCAACGCCCTGATCATTTTGTTTCTCATACTTCTACTGTTTGCGAAGTAGACATTTAAGTTAGTCGTGTTTTGAGTCCTCTCTTTGTCGTGTTTAGGTTTTAACTCCCTGCCTAATTTAGCTTTGTCATAATTCCTAGCACTATTTCCCTGACACCTTTCACTTTGTTTACCCGCTCCACTGCAGTCTCCTCCACTCCCGTGCTCATATGTTCTCCTAGCAGTTTAAAGACTTCGGCATCTTTTGAACTGCCCTCTCGAGAGAGTCAGCCAGGGTTGCCACCCCATCCTTAGACAGATGCACCCCATTCCTAGCATAAAGGTCCCTTCGGTGGTCAAGGATAAGTGTGTGTGTGTGTGTGTGTATGTGTTGGATGATTTTCTCCTGAGCATTACAATCCCCTCAAACACCTCCTGGCACACACACACACAGACAGAAGGAGGTCAGTCTCTGGTCGTTGAGGCGCGTAAGGCAGTTTTACGGTGATGTTCCGCCAAGTCAAACAAGATTGGTGGTACGCGAGAGCCCGATTTATAACCCTGGAGGAGAGACATATTCCCGCGATACCATTTTTCTCCCGGTATATGTGGATAAAAGAATAATATCCACCACTTACCTTACAGTCTTAGTGTAATTTGGAGGCCATTTTGTAGGGATATTTTGTAGGGATATTTTGTATTGACATTTTGTAGGGATATTTTAGGTAGTATCAGATAAGCCAGAAAGCTTGTGTGTTTTAAATCTACTTCTTTACGGGTTGAAAAAAAAATCTCTTGAAAATCGAGAAAATCCAAAAACGTGTTTTTTTTTTCTTTAGTTTAACAAATTTATTGACAAAGCTTGGAGTACAGTTTGCCTATTCTGAGTAATTCAGTCAAGTCGTGACACTGAGGGTGGTGTCACTTCTCACTGCCACGCAGGACAGAGGTTCATACAGCAAAGAAATACCTCAAATTCACTAACGGTATAAATAGGTCAGAGTCATGTGGGTGATGTCACTGTTCACTGCCATGCAGGACACCCTCCAAAAACGTGGATTCAACTTGTTAAATTTTCTCAAGGGTAAAATATCCTCCACCCTGGCTGGCTCCTCGTCTCGAGGTGTATCTAATGAGGCAATTAAACTAAAGACACAAAGATCACACCGTCAAGATGGCGTTATTACAGTTACACTGAGTCTTCCCCCCCCCCCCCCCCCCCCCCCCCCCCTCTCACTGGAGTCTCTCGGTTTCCCCTTGTTACGAGAGACAAATATACTATACGTAAAAGTAGGTGTAAAAGGTTCCTCAGGGTCGGTCTCTCTCTCTCAACTCCTTTCCCCATGCATCTTTCTCTCTGTCTGCTTATATCCACATACTTCTCTCCGTGTATTCTTTCATCTCTCTCTCTCTCTCTCTCTCTCTCTCTCTCTCTCTCTCTCTCTCTCTCTCTCAAACCAATAAGTGAACTTTACTTTTAAAATAGATTTGCTAAATACTGTACAGCAAGGATAATGCCATTATTATTATTACTATTATTATTATCATTATTTTTATCATTACCTTCATATCACTACAAAACCAACAGAGAGAGAGAGAGAGAGAGAGAGAGAGAGAGAGAGAGAGAGAGAGAGAGAATCGCCGCCGCCGCCAATTCACCATTACCATAAAGAAAGACCTTTGCATGTTATAAAGAGCTCGCCACCATCACCTCATGTACAGATACCCATCAAAACATCGTGTACAACTCTAGGTCATCCCCGCCAAGATGTACACCACCAACCAACCCTGAATACTGATGACCACCAACCTTAGCACCCGCGTCTCTGTCTGTGTATGTATGTATGTACGCCCTCAATTATATTATCTAACTCTCTTGCTTGTGATGTGTGATGGAGGCAAGAGAAAGTGTGGCGAGCGCCATGTCCCTGTGGCTATGCGTTTTAGTGATGGTATTTGTCTTAGCTGGTAGATGTATTTGGTGTCTTGGTTCTGTTTTCAGGTTTTTATATTTGGTGATAAGTGGCTCATTTACATGTTGTACACGTCTTTGCATTAATATGTGCACGCATACTTCTACTACTACTACTGCTACTACTAATACTAATACTAATACTAATACTACTACTAATACTACTACTACGACTACTACTTTTTTTTTTTTTTTTTTTTTTACGTGGCCTCCAGCCTCCCCCAATAGCCACACCTTCGCCACCATTTATTTACCTTAATATTAAATATCCTAATACATAAGAAGCTATCCTATCTGTGTTAAATTAGTTGAGCCGCAGATCTATGCGGCATTCCGTGACTGTAGCCTCATAGTCAATATCTGCAGCAGTTGTCGGAGTAGGGGCAAAAGCTCTCGTTCCCCTGAGGCAGAGCAAAGCCGACCAAAGGAGAGAGAAGGACAGTCGACATCTCATCCAGGCTGTAACATAACTTCTGGGCTGCTGCTTCTGTTCGGAGATCACCTCCGCGAGTCTGGCGTAGAAACATCTTGCACTTGGGCCCATCCCACCAGAGGTTGTGAACACTAGAGGAGTGAAGCTGCCTTGATCAACATTTTGTATTCTCTCCCCATATGCCCTTCTCTTGTCGTTCTCGTTCCTCCTATGTGCAGCATCGAGAGCTAGGTTACGGTGACAAACGGCCATGGGATCAAAAATCCTGATGTCGAAGAAAGCTCGCTGTCCCCGCGTCCAGAATCCTCGAGCACTGACGTCCACACGGGCTTTGTTAGAAGTGTTTGAAGTCCTATGTTGGAAGATCTCGCCATCCAGTGGAAGGAGGGTCGGTTCTACCATGACGTCCCGGCAGATTTCCTTCAACATATTTGCTGTGAGATCCCTTACCTCGTCATGCCTCATGCATATGAAGCCCCCCTTCTTGCAGACCATGGCGTGATCGCCATCATAGGGAGAGCCACACACGCATTGGGAGGGCAAACCATCTACTGGCCAACCGTACCTTAGAGCAATGGCATCTGTAAATTCTTGTTTGTTAAGGCTGAAACCATTTGCCCTTATCGGTAACGTAGTTAACCAGTTCGAGGCGCCCACCTCCTGCGCTATAGCTACTTTTTTTGTCAAATTTTCTGGAACCTGAAGCAATAGTTGCTGCAACATGTCATTTTGGCAGTGCTGCCGATCTGTTGTAATGGACCTACGGATCTTATTAACTTCGCTGGTGTCCACTTCCCCTGTTGCATTCTGGGCTATTATGTGGTCAGTGAGGGCTGCCGTGAGCTTAAGTGAATTTTGATGTTCAGAGTCAGCAATCTCCTCTGGATTAGTTAGTCCCATCCCTCCCAGTCTTGGTGGAAGTGCAAGAAGTGTTCTTTCTGCTAGGGTTAAGTCAGGATGTTTCACTAGTTTGGGAATGAACTTGACACGGATTGCTTCTTCCAAAGGGTGGAGGAGGGGTCTGATCTCAGGGATGGTACGCATCAGGTAGTTCCAACGATGCTTGACTCCATGGGTGAATGCTGCAAAGGCCGCATGTGGCTCTGTGTTAGCAATCTCCGATAGAGCTTGGATTTCGCTAACCCACTCATTCACCTTTCCCGCTACGTACTGGGTCTTGAAGTCCGTAGTGCCAATTACTGCGCCTAGATGTCTTTGGCCGTCCTTAGTTATTTTGACCTCACTTTCGCCGAAAACCTCCAAAGCCCGGTCATAATGATCTGGCTTCACGATGAGGAAGGATTTGCTGGCGTTTGGGTGGTACCCTATTTGTGGACCTCGCGATGTTACCAGGTCCCACCACTTTTTGATGTCCTCCACTTTTCCTGCTCCTGTGAGGTCATCAGCATATGCCACTTGTTTGACCCCAGTTGTTTCAAACTTTATTTCTTGTTGGAGCACTGATAGGCCTATTGCATACATTGCCATTGCAACGGGGTCCCCCTGTGTTGTTCCCTCAGTCGACTGTCGGATGGTATCACCTCGTAGAGCCTTGTTGTTTACTATGTAGAGGTCTGATGGATTCCTATACGAATTTTCAACATACATTGCAAAGCTAGGACACTTGATCTTGATGTTGTGCAGTGCAGCCTTGCGGTTAAGTATGTTGAATGCGTTTGAAGCATCCACCAGGAGAACGGCCTCGCAATCACGCTGCTCAAATATCAATCTCATGGCGTGAATGGCCGCCTCCCCACCAGCCTGGTGGCCAGCACACACTTGTAGGTTCCCTGCTGCTGCCCTGGCATCGTCCTTTACCACCTCCATTATGCACTTTCCGATAATCCGCCTCAGCACTTCCCCCACCCCTATAGGTCTACATCCTGGTTTCTTTTCCAGAGGAATAAGGCGGCAGGCCGTCAGGGCCTGGAGGTGATGGCAGCAAGAGGATGCAAGCTTTCTTGCAAGGGCGGCAATGGCAGTGCAGAGATCGCTTGCTACAGGGCCAAACTTGTTTGTGCTGAGGATTGTTAGGTTCTGAATAATAAGTTCTATATACAGGAGAGAACACAAACACCTGTATAGTTTTGTAGGTTCGGTTTACTGGATAAGAGTATGTACACAGAGGGAAGCAGCACTCTCCCTTGGCTAGGCTCCTTGTCAACTGCTATAGGCGACGTATGGCAAGTGATACATTAGCAGCTTCCATACGTCGCCAGGCACATTAATTAAGCATGTGGGATATGGTAATAACATTGCCACACGCTGCTAGCTAGGCTGAATAAATAATACATAAATGGAGCACATACATAATATACATACATGATATATAATCCAGCATACATAATATACATACAAGGATGACTCTCCAACCGTTTGCATCCAGACCTGAAGGGCCGGCTCCTCCACGAGTCTTCAGTGCCTTTTTCCACACCATCTCTCCTGTTATTTTCTCGAACAGGACAGCATTTGGTGGGATATAGTCACCCGGGAGCCTGATGCCATCAACTTCACTTGCAGGGGGATGTTTCTCTTTCAATAGTTTTAATGTCTCTCTGTTTATTGGCATCACCCCACCGGAAGATTCCTGAGTGAGAGATCTTACGGCGAGAGACACTTTTCCCACACGCATTTTGTTTCCAAATTTTCTTGCCACGTCATCGGTGTTTTGCTTTCCGTCACCCGTAGATTTTAGTCTCTCCTGCAGTGTTCTTGCTTCACATAGGAGATCATCTAGGGCCCCAGTCCGCCACATTGTCAATCTTCTCTTCATTGCTGCCACATTTTCTTTGTGCTTAGCCTTTATGTGTGTCCTCTGACAAAATAGATGTGGTATTATTGCCAGTATTTGTAGAGCTAGGGGGGCGAGGAAGCGGTCCTGAGTGTAATCAGTCATGAAGTAAGTCATCTCCCGAATCATTTCTTTGGTGGCCGCACACTTGGGTGGTTCAAATAAGTTAGCGGGCGACCACTTGACAATTTCTGAGTAGGTTTCTTTGACCCATACGCCTGCATTTTCCATCGACATGCCTTTCCACTGAGGCGGCTGTCTCTCATTCTCCTCCTGGACACCTGCTACTGAGGAAGCAGCATTTATTAGTACTGCATTTTCGGGTTGAGTAGACTCACTGCTATCATTTCGGATATCATCGGGTGGTTGGGTCCCGGCGATATCCACTGTGGCCGCCTGTGTCGGCTCCCTGCCACGTGGGTTCCGACACTGGTCTAGCTTCCTGAAATCCACACATGAACGGTTGTTTCTCGCACAAAGACAATTTGTGCAGTTTTGGTACGGGCTAGCACAGACGCAGCAAAGACTGTTGCCAGGCATAGTGACCAGCACCTTGGGCGACAGATATTTCCGCCTCCGACCTCTCCTATTGGGCCCATACGGTCGAAGAAACTAGATCTTATGCGTATGAGGCACAGAGGTGACGGCCTGGCCTGCGGTATCCGAGTAGTAAGGGCATACGCGCGCGTGTGGTTGTGTCGGGCACCCCCCATGTGGGCGATAATCCACACATGAGAATAATCCACTGGGAGCAAGAATTGTCACACCTAACACTTGATTATGTCACTTTGGTAGAGATAGCCACCATTTCTATGGTCTCGCTGATGTAACATTAGTTATATATACTCACTTGGTCAGCCGACACTACATGGAGTGGCCGTTACTTGAGGCGACCGAAAGCGCGAGGCACTTGGCCCCATAGGGGCGAGAGTCGCGATGCCACCCTTGCTAGGGTAGGCCTATCGACACACTGGCACTGACACTTGGCAACTCCAGCCACCCACCATTCAAACACTCACAGGCTTACTTGAAGATCGCTGGTGAACACGAGCAATATTTGCATTTAATGTCGTAAGGAATGAGAAGAGCCGTCGGCGATGATGCTCAAGGTGACATCCAACGTTCATCGACACACTGTGAAATTCTCGCTCCCACAAACTGAGTATATCCCCACTAATAACACTTTAAATCAGGGAAGGCACCCCAACACCCCAACCTCCCCCAATAGCCACACCTTCGCCACCATTTCATTACCTTAAAATTAACTATCCAAATACAAAAGTAGCTACCCTAGCTGTGTTGAGTTAGTTGAGCCGCAGATCTATGAGGCATTCAGTGACTGTTGCCTCATAGTCAATATCTGCAACTGTTGTCGGGTTTGGGGCCGATGCTCTCGTTCCCCTGAGGCAGAGCAAAGCAGACCTAAGGAAAGAGAAGTACAGTCGACATCTCATCCAGGCTGTAACATAATTTCTGGGCTGTTGCTTTTGTTCGGATAGCACCTCTGCGAGTCTGGCGTAGAAGCATCTTGCACCTGGTCCCATCCCACAAGAGGTTGTGAACACCAGAGGAGTGAAGCTGCCTTGATCAACGTTCTGAATTCTCGTTCCTCCTGTGTGCAGCATTGAGAGCTAAGTTACGGTGACATGCGGCCATGGGATCAAAAATCCTGATGTTGAAGAAGGCTCGCTGTCCCCGCGTCCGGAATCCTCGAGCACTGACGTCAACACGGGCTTTGTTAGATGTGTTTGAAGTCCTATGTTGGAAATTCTCATCATCCAATGGAAGGAGGGTCGGTTCTACTCTGATATCACGGCAGATTTCCTTCAACATATTTGCTGTGGGATCCCTTACTTCGTCATACCTCATACATATGAAGCCCCCTTTCTTGCACACCATGACGTGATCAACGTCATAGGAAGAGCCACACATGCATTGGGAGGGCAAACCTTCTACTGGCCTACCGTACCTTAGAGCATTGGCATCTGTAAATTCTTGTTTATTGAGACAGAAACCATTTGCCCTTATCGGTAACGTAGTTAACCAGTTCGAGGCGCCCACCCCCTGCGCTATAACTACTTTTTTTCAAATTCTCTGGTACTTGCAGCAACAGCTGCTGCAACTTATCACTTTGGCCATGCTGTCGTTCTGTCATAATGGATCTTCGAAGCTTGTTTACTTCACTGGTATCCACCTTCCCTGTTGCGCTCTGAGCTATTATGTGGTCCGTGAGGGCTGCAGTGAGCTTAACTGAGTTTTGATGTTCTGTGCCAGCAATCTTCTCAGGATTGGTCAATCCCTTTCCTCCCAGTCTCGGTGGTAGTGCAAGGAGTGCTCTTTCTGCTACTACTACTACTAACACACACATCTTCACTACTACTGCAAAACTACTACTTCTACACACACACGTCTTCATTATTATCACGAGAATACTACTACTACTACTACTACTACTACACACACAGCTTCACAACTACTATGGAACTACTACTACTACAACTACTACCACACACATCTTCACTACTACTACTACTACTACTACTACAACTACTAACACACACATCTTCACTACTAGTACTACTACTACTACTACTACTACAACTACTACCACACACATCTTCACTACTAGTACTACTACCACTACCACTACTACAACTACTACACACATCTTCACTACTAGTACTACTACTACTACTACTACTACTACAACTACTACTACACACATCTTCACTACTAGTAATACTACTACTACCTTTTTTTTTTTTTTTTTTTTGTTAACGTGGCCTCCAGCCTCCCCCAATAGCCACACCTTCGCCACCATTTATTTACCTTAATATTAAATATCCTAATACATAATAAGCTATCCTATCTGTGATAAATTAGTTGAGCCGCAGATCTATGCGGCATTCAGTGACTGTAGCCTCATAGTCAATATCTGCTGCAGTTGTCGAAGTAGGGGCAGAAGCTCTCGTTCCCCTGAGGCAGAGCAAAGCCGACCGAAGGAGAGAGAAGGACAGTCGACATCTCATCCAGGCTGTAACATAACTTCTGGGCTGCTGCTTCTGTTCGGAGATCACCTACGCGAGTCTGGCGTAGAAACATCTTGCACTTGGGCCCATCCCACCAGAGGTTGTGAACACTAGAGGAGTGAAGCTGCCTTGATCAACGTTTTGAATTCTCTCCCCATATGCCCTTCTCTTGTCGTTCTCGTTCCTCCTATGTGCAGCATCGAGAGCTAGGTTACGGTGACAAGTGGCCATGGGATCGAAAATCCTGATGTCGAAGAAAGCTCGCTGTCCCCGCGTCCAGAATCCTCGAGCACTGACGTCCACACGGGCTTCGTTAGATGTATTTGAAGTCCTGTGTTGGAAGATCTCACCATCCAGTGGAAGGAGGGTCGGTTCTACCATGACCATCCCGGCAGATTTCCTTCAACATATTTGCTGTGAGATCCCTTACCTCGTCATGCCTCATGCATATGAAGCCCCCCTTCTTGCAGACCATGGCGTGATCGCCGTCATAGGAAGAGCCACACACGCATTGGGAGGGCAAACCATCTACTGGCCAACCGTACCTTAGAGCAATGGCATCTGTAAATTCTTGTTTGTTAAGTCTGAAACCATTTGCCCTTATCGGCAACGTAGTTAACCAGTTCGAGGCGCCCACCTCCTGCGCTATAGCTACTTTTTTTGTCAAATTTTCTGGAACCTGCAGCAATGGTTGCTGCAACATGTCATTTTGGCAGTGCTGCCGTTCTGTTGTAATGGCCCTACGGATCTTATTTACTTCCCTGGTGTCCACTTCCCCTGTTGCATTCTGGGCTATTATGTGGTCAGTGAGGGCTGCCGTGAGCTTAAGTGAATTTTGATGTTCAGTGTCAGCAATCTCCTCTGGATTAGTTAGTCCCATCCCTCCCAGTCTTGGTGGAAGTGCAAGAAGTGTTCTTTCTGCTGGGGTTAAGTCAGGGTGTTTCACTAGTTTGGGAATGAACTTGACACTGATGGCTTCTTCCAGAGGGTGGAGGAGGGGTCCGATCTCAGGGATGGTACGCATCAGGTAGTTCCAGCGATGCTTGACTCCATGGGTGAATGCTGCAAAGGCCGCATGTGGCTCTGTGTTAGCAATCTCAGATAGAGCTTGGATTTCGCTAACCCACTCATTCACCTTTCCAGCTACGTACTCGGTCTTGAAGTCCGTAGTGCCAATTACTGCGCCTAGATGTCTTTGGCCGTCCTTAGTTACTTTGACCTCACTTCCGCCAAAAGCCTCCAAAGCCCGTTCATAATGTTCTGGCTTCACGATGAGGAAGGACTTGCTAGCGTTTGGGTGGTACCCTATTTGTGGACCTCGCGATGTTACCAGGTCCCACCACTTTTTGATGTCCTCCACTTTTCCTGCTCCTGTAAGGTCATCAGCATATGCTACTTGTTTGACCCCGGTTGTTTCAAATTTTATTTCTTGTTGGAGCACTGATAGTCCAATTGCATACATTGCCATTGCTACGGGGTCCCCCTGTGTTGTTCCCTCGGTCGACTGTAGGATGGTATCACCTCGTAGAGCCTTGTTGTTTACTACGTAGAGGTCTGAGGGATTCCTATACGAATTTTCAACATACATCGCAAAGCTAGGACACTTGATCTTGATGTTGTGCAGTGCAGCCTTGCGGTTAAGTATGTTGAATGCGTTTGAAGCATCCACCAGGAGAACGGCCTCACAATCACGCTGCTCAAATATCAATCTCATGGCATGAATGGCCACCTCCCCACCAGCCTGGTGGCCAGCACACACTTGTAGGTTCCCTGCTGCTGCCCTGACATCGTCCTTTACCACCTCCATTATGCACTTACCGATGATCCGCCTCAGCACTTCCCCCACCCCTATAGGTCTACATCCTGGTTTCTTTTCCAGAGGAATAAGGCGGCAGGCCGTCAGGGCCTGGAGGTGATGGCAGTGAGAGGATGCAAGCTTTCTTGCAAGGGCGGCAATGGCAGTGCAGAGATCGCTTGCTGCAGGGCCAAACTTGTTTGTGCTGAGGATGACTCTCCAACCGTTTGCATCCAGACCTGAAGGGCCGGCTCCTCCTCGAGTCTTCAGTGCCTTTTTCCACACCATCTCTCCTGTTATTTTCTCGAACAGGACAGCATTTGGTGGGATATAGTCACCCTGGAGCCTGATGCCTTCATCTTCGCTTGCAGGGGGATGTTTCTCTTTCAATAGTTTTAATGTCTCTCTGTTTATTGGCATCACCCCACCGGAGGATTCCTGTGTGAGAGATCTTACCGCGAGAGACACTTTTCCCACACGCATTTTGTTTCCAAATTTTCTTGCCACGTCATCGGTGTTTTGCTTTCCGTCACCCGTGAATTTTAGTCTCTCCTGCAGTGTTCTTGCTTCACATAGGAGATCATCTAAGGCCCCAGTCTGCCACATTGTCAATCTTCTCTTCATTGCCGCCACATTTTCTTTGTGCTTAGCCTTTGTGTGTGTCCTCTGACAAAATAGATGTGGTATTATTGCCAGTATTTGAAGAGCTAGGGGGGCGAGGAAGCGGTCCTGAGTGTAATCAGTCATGAAGCGAGTCATCTCCCGAATCATTTCTTTGGTGGCCGCACACTTGGGTGGTTCAAATAAGTTAGCGGGCGACCACTTGACAATTTCTGAGTAGGTTTCTTTGACCCATACGTCTGCATTTTCCATCGACATGCCATTCCACTGAGGCGACTGTCTCTCATTCTCCTCGTGGACACCTGCTACTGAGGGAGCAGCATTTATTAGTACTACATTTTCGGGTTGAGTAGACTCACTGCTATCATTTCGGATATCATCGGGTAGTTGGGTCCCGGCGATATCCACTGTGGCCACCTGTGTCGGCTCCCTGCGACGTGGGTTCCGACACTGGTCTAGCTTCCTGCAATCCACACATGGTCGGTTGTTTCTGGCACAAACACAATTTGTGCAGTTTTGGTTCGGGCTAGCACAGACGCAGCAAGGAATGTTACCAGGCATAGTGAACAGCACCTTGGGCGACGGTAACGTCCGCCTCCGGACATCTGATTTAGTCCGAGGCACAAGATTATACTGGTTCTTATGAGGGACGGGCGGAGAGGTGACAGGCTGGACTGCTGTGTCCAGGTAGTAGGGGCATACGTGCGCGCGTGGGTGTGTAGGCTACCCCCCCTAATAGCGACCATCCATACATCAGAATGATACACTATGGACAAGAGTTTGTCACACCAAGCACTAGTTTCTATATCCTTGGCACAAATAACCACCATTTATATGGTCTCACTGGTGTAATATCAGTTATGTATACTCACTAGGTTCGTCGAGACCCTACATTAAGAGTCCATTACTATGGTGGGGGGGGGCGACCGCATGGGCAGCACTCTCGGCCCCATAGGGGCGATAGTCTCGGGACCACCCCTGTCACAGTAGGCCTAACGACGCTGACCTTGGCGCCGAGCCTTCTCATTATCCCCCCACCGACCCAGCACAGGTCACCACTCACTTGGTGAACGCCGGTGAACACACGGAATATTTCCAATTTATGCCATAAGGGATGAGAAGAAACCTTGGATGGCAATGCTTAGGGTGACATCAGAAATTCACGGACACATTGTCAAATTCCCGCTCCCACACAGCGAGTATGTCCCCACCAATAACACTTTCGATCAGGAGGGATGGTCCACGACACCCACGCCGCGCTGGCCGCCTACTACTACTACTACTACAACATCACGTGGCCTCCAGCCTCCCCCAATAGCCACACACATCTTCACTACCACCACGAGACTACTATTACACACAACTTTACTACTACAAGTCTACTACTACCACTACTACTATTACTCGCACACACATCTTCACTACCACCACGAGACTACTATTACACATAACTTTACTACTACAAGTCTACTACTACCACTACTACTATTACTCGCACACACATCTTCACTACAACCACGAGACTAATACTACTACCACCACACACATATTAACTACTATCACGAGACTACTACTACTACTACTCCTACTACTACCACACATATCTTCACTACTACTACCACACACATCTTCACTACTACTACTACTAATACTACAACTACTACCACATACATCTTCACTACAACCACGAGACATTTTAACTACTATCACGAGACTACTACTACTGCCACTATTACTACTTCTACTACTACCACACACATATTCACTACTACCACGAGACTAGTACTACTACAACTACTACCACGCACATATTCACTACTACCGCGATACTACTACTACTACTGTGCACACACACACACACACACACATACCTCTTACTATAAATATTCAAGTGTTAATCTCGTTAAACTAGACCTAACAGTATAGTTTACGAGAAGCATAAAAAGCATTATGAAGTTCCCCCGCAAGACAGAGCGCGGAGCAATTCACCTTCGCTCCCGTGTGGTGCCGCCATCTGGTGTTCGTCGGAGTGCAAGGTTGGCGAACAAAGGACCCTTTTGGTTCCTTAAGGACTTGATGAGTTGTGGCCCATGTGTCCGTAGGTGGTGCTGGGAACTAGAGGACCTCCCCGTGAACACCTTTAGGTTATATATTGATCCTGCGCCTCAAACCTGTGACTTCCCCGTTTGCGATATAAGAACTATCCCTGTCTGCTTGACGGACTCACAGCACGTTTCAACCACTACCAACGAGGAGCCTTGTCAGTTCCTCGTGGACTCCGGGGTGGGCATGGTTGACCTTAACCACGAGTCTGCCCTCATCGTCGGAGTCCTTGGTCGACAGTGTCGGTGGAGACGACAGCCCGTGTATGAATCTGGTCTAAAGTACCAGAAGATGCGGGTTGGTTGCGCTAATAATCTTCACATATAGTTCAACCACGACATCAAAATAACCTGCAGAGCGCGTGTGCTCCCTTCAACGTGTAAGAATTTTGAAAACAAGATCGGCAGTTCACTCCTGCAAAAGACTCGCACCATCCAGAGATGGCAGCCAGAATCTGAACTATACATCAGGAACAATGAGCCAGGATACTGGAAGAGACAATTTATTCCTGTGTCACAGTATCTCTTTGCCAACGCATATCTTACCCCGTCATGCGAGGGTCCCCGATTGAAAATAAAGATAGAGTCAGGTGAGCCTGACTTTATTGTCGCCACCCACGTCGCTAAAGATCTTGAGTCGTGGGGCGTGAACCCCAGCAACGTCGAGATCCATATGAAAGGGTCAACCTTCATGAGGGCTGAGAACATAAAGGTGAGGGACATGAGCACCTTTGACTTTATAATAGGTCATGAATTCCTCAGGAACTACCGCTGTGCTCTCGACTATGAGAAAAAAGATCTCTATCTGCAAACATCTGACAGAAAAGTCCGCTCACACTTACGGACGATGAAACTGTGAGACCGTTGAGTCGTGGCCCAGTATGCCCTGGTGTGTCCCTCAAGGCCTCGGTGTGTCCCTCAAGGCCAGTAGTGTTGTGTCTTCAATGATAATCATTAATTTGAAGCACACACATGGAATGTTCTTGTTTTGTAAAGTTTGCATATGTGTTATATAATTTATGTGTAATAAATGTAATCTATCTTCTGGTTAACAAAACTTTTTAATCACCCTAGACTACTACGACTACATGGCCTCCAGCCTCCCCCAATAGCCACACCTTCGCCACTATTTTATAACCTTAAAATTAACTATCCTAATACTATTTTTTTTTAACGTAGCCTCCAGCCTCCCCCAATATGCCACACCTTTGCCACTATTTTATTAACTTAAAATTAAATATCCTAATACAAAAGTAACTACCCTAGCTGTGTTGAGTTAGTTGAGCTGCAGATCCATGCAGCATTCAGTGACTGTTGCCTCGTAGTTAATATCTGTAACTGTTGTCGGCTTTGGGGTGGGTTCGGTTATATGTTGCCTTACAAAACAGTCCTGGATTGTTTCAAGAAAATCCTCTGATTCTGCGTTACCAGTAAGGTCAATCCAATCTATTTGGCTAAAGTTAAAGTCGCCTACTATACAGACTTTGCTATCAAGATTAGGAGGTCTATATATTACTCTTGTGATTAATTTGTCCCTACCATCGATTAATTCTATCCATTTTTTTTTTTTTTTGTATTCTGCTCAGTTTTTATTTCCTTATTTATTTCACACTTCAGATTATCCCTGACATACAATAGATTGTTACTCCACCTCCTTTCCTAATCTGCCTATCGGTATGGAATAATTTATAACCTGTAATTTAGTATTCGACAGTAACTCACGCGAGTCTATGTTTATCCATGTTTCAGTGAATGCTATTATATGGACTTTTTCGGTACATACCAACGCCCTGATCATTTTGTTTCTCATACTTCTACTGTTTGCGAAGTAGACATTTAAGTTAGTCGTGTTTTGAGTCCTCTCTTTGTCGTGTTTAGGTTTTAACTCCCTGCCTAATTTAGCTTTGTCATAATTCCTAGCACTATTTCCCTGACACCTTTCACTTTGTTTACCCGCTCCACTGCAGTCTCCTCCACTCCCGTGCTCATATGTTCTCCTAGCAGTTTAAAGACTTCGGCATCTTTTGAACTGCCCTCTCGAGAGAGTCAGCCAGGGTTGCCACCCCATCCTTAGACAGATGCACCCCATTCCTAGCATAAAGGTCCCTTCGGTGGTCAAGGATAAGTGTGTGTGTGTGTGTGTATGTGTTGGATGATTTTCTCCTGAGCATTACAATCCCCTCAAACACCTCCTGGCACACACACACACAGACAGAAGGAGGTCAGTCTCTGGTCGTTGAGGCGCGTAAGGCAGTTTTACGGTGATGTTCCGCCAAGTCAAACAAGATTGGTGGTACGCGAGAGCCCGATTTATAACCCTGGAGGAGAGACATATTCCCGCGATACCATTTTTCTCCCGGTATATGTGGATAAAAGAATAATATCCACCACTTACCTTACAGTCTTAGTGTAATTTGGAGGCCATTTTGTAGGGATATTTTGTAGGGATATTTTGTATTGACATTTTGTAGGGATATTTTAGGTAGTATCAGATAAGCCAGAAAGCTTGTGTATTTTAAATCTACTTCTTTACGGGTTGAAAAAAAAATCTCTTGAAAATCGAGAAAATCCAAAAACGTGTTTTTTTTTTCTTTAGTTTAACAAATTTATTGACAAAGCTTGGAGTACAGTTTGCCTATTCTGAGTAATTCAGTCAAGTCGTGACACTGAGGGTGGTGTCACTTCTCACTGCCACGCAGGACAGAGGTTCATACAGCAAAGAAATACCTCAAATTCACTAACGGTATAAATAGGTCAGAGTCATGTGGGTGATGTCACTGTTCACTGCCATGCAGGACACCCTCCAAAAACGTGGATTCAACTTGTTAAATTTTCTCAAGGGTAAAATATCCTCCACCCTGGCTGGCTCCTCGTCTCGAGGTGTATCTAATGAGGCAATTAAACTAAAGACACAAAGATCACACCGTCAAGATGGCGTTATTACAGTTACACTGAGTCTTCCCCCCCCCCTCCCCCCCCCCTCTCACTGGAGTCTCTCGGTTTCCCCTTGTTACGAGAGACAAATATACTATACGTAAAAGTAGGTGTAAAAGGTTCCTCAGGGTCGGTCTCTCTCTCTCAACTCCTTTCCCCATGCATCTTTCTCTCTGTCTGCTTATATCCACATACTTCTCTCCGTGTATTCTTTCATCTCTCTCTCTCTCTCTCTCTCTCTCTCTCTCTCTCTCTCTCTCAAACCAATAAGTGAACTTTACTTTTAAAATAGATTTGCTAAATACTGTACAGCAAGGATAATGCCATTATTATTATTACTATTATTATTATCATTATTTTTATCATTACCTTCATATCACTACAAAACCAACAGAGAGAGAGAGAGAGAGAGAGAGAGAGAGAGAGAGAGAGAGAGAGAGAGAGAGAGAGAGAGAAAATCGCCGCCGCCGCCAATTCACCACTACCATAAAGAAAGACCTTTGCATGTTATAAAGAGCTCGCCACCATCACCTCATGTACAGATACCCATCAAAACATCGTGTACAACTCTAGGTCATCCCCGCCAAGATGTACACCACCAACCAACCCTGAATACTGATGACCACCAACCTTAGCACCCGCGTCTCTGTCTGTGTATGTATGTATGTACGCCCTCAATTATATTATCTAACTCTCTTGCTTGTGATGTGTGATGGAGGCAAGAGAAAGTGTGGCGAGCGCCATGTCCCTGTGGCTATGCGTTTTAGTGATGGTGTTTGTCTTAGCTGGTAGATGTATTTGGTGTCTTGGTTCTGTTTTCAGGTTTTTATATTTGGTGATAAGTGGCTCATTTACATGTTGTACACGTCTTTGCATTAATATGTGCGTGCATACTTCTACTACTACTACTGCTACTACTAATACTAATACTAATACTACTACTAATACTACTACTAATACTACTACTACGACTACTACTTTTTTTTTTTTTTTTTTTTTTTACGTGGCCTCCAGCCTCCCCCAATAGACACACCTTCGCCACCATTTATTTACCTTAATATTAAATATCCTAATACATAAGAAGCTATCCTATCTGTGTTAAATTAGTTGAGCCGCAGATCTATGCGGCATTCCGTGACTGTAGCCTCATAGTCAATATCTGCAGCAGTTGTCGGAGTAGGGGCAAAAGCTCTCGTTCCCCTGAGGCTGTAATATAACTTCTGGGCTGCTGCTTCTGTTCGGAGATCACCTCCGCGAGTCTGGCGTAGAAACATCTTGCACTTGGGCCCATCCCACCAGAGGTTGTGAACACTAGAGGAGTGAAGCTGCCTTGATCAACATTTTGTATTCTCTCCCCATATGCCCTTCTCTTGTCGTTCTCGTTCCTCCTATGCGCAGCATCGAGAGCTAGGTTACGGTGACAAACGGCCATGGGATCAAAAATCCTGATGTCGAAGAAAGCTCGCTGTCCCCGCGTCCAGAATCCTCGAGCACTGACGTCCACACGGGCTTCGTTAGAAGTGTTTGAAGTCCTATGTTGGAAGATCTCGCCATCCAGTGGAAGGAGGGTCGGTTCTACCATGACGTCCCGGCAGATTTCCTTCAACATATTTGCTGTGAGATCCCTTACCTCGTCATGCCTCATGCATATGAAGCCCCCCTTCTTGCAGACCATGGCGTGATCGCCGTCATAGGAAGAGCCACACACGCATTGGGAGGGCAAACCATCTACTGGCCAACCGTACCTTAGAGCAATGGCATCTGTAAATTCTTGTTTGTTAAGGCTGAAACCATTTGCCCTTATCGGCAACGTAGTTAACCAGTTCGAGGCGCCCACCCCCTGCGCTATACCTACTTTTTTTCAAATTCTCTGGTACTTGCAGCAACAGCTGCTGCAACTTATCACTTTGGCCATGCTGTCGTTCTGTCATAATGGATCTTCGAAGCTTGTTTACTTCACTGGTATCCACCTTCCCTGTTGCGCTCTGAGCTATTATGTGGTCCGTGAGGGCTGCAGTGAGCTTAACTGAGTTTTGATGTTCTGTGCCAGCAATCTTCTCAGGATTGGTCAATCCCTTTCCTCCCAGTCTCGGTGGTAGTGCAAGGAGTGCTCTTTCTGCTACTACTACTACTTACACACACATCTTCACTACTACTGCGAAACTACTACTTCTACACACACACGTCTTCATTATTATCACGAGAATACTACTACTACTACTACTACTACACACACAGCTTCACAACTACTATGGAACTACTACAACTACAACTACTACCACACACATCTTCACTACTAGTACTACTACTACTACTACTACTACTACAACTACTACCACACACATCTTCACTACTAGTACTACTACTAGTACTACTACTACTACTACTACAACTACTACCACACACATCTTCACTACTAGTACTACTACTACTACTACTACTACAACTACTACCACACACATCTTCACTACTAGTACTACTACTACTACTACATTTTTTTTTTTTTTTTTTTTTTAACGTGGCCTCCAGCCTCCCCCAATAGCCACACCTTCGCCACCATTTATTTACCTTAATATTAAATATCCTAATACATAATAAGCTATCCTATCTGTGTTAAATTAGTTGAGCCGCAGATCTATGCGGCATTCAGTGACTGTAGCCTCATAGTCAATATCTGCAGCAGTTGTCGAAGTAGGGGCAGAAGCTCTCGTTCCCCTGAGGCAGAGCAAAGCCGACCGAAGGAGAGAGAAGGACAGTCGACATCTCATCCAGGCTGTAACATAACTTCTGGGCTGCTGCTTCTGTTCGGAGATCACCTCCGCGAGTCTGGCGTAGAAACATCTTGCACTTGGGCCCATCCCACCAGAGGTTGTGAACACTAGAGGAGTGAAGCTGCCTTGATCAACGTTTTGAATTCTCTCCCCATATGCCCTTCTCTTGTCGTTCTCGTTCCTCCTATGTGCAGCATCGAGAGATAGGTTACGGTGACAAGTGGCCATGGGATCGAAAATCCTGATGTCGAAGAAAGCTCGCTGTCCCTGCGTCCAGAATCCTCGAGCACTGACGTCCACACCGGCTTCGTTAGATGTGTTTGAAGTCCTGTATTGGAAGATCTCACCATCCAGTGGAAGGAGGGTCGGTTCTACCATGACGTCCCGGCAGATTTCCTTCAACATATTTGCTGTGAGATCCCTTACCTCGTCATGCCTCATGCATATGAAGCCCCCCTTCTTGCAGACCATGGCGTGATCGCCGTCATAGGAAGAGCCACACACGCATTGGGAGGGCAAACCATCTACTGGCCAACCGTACCTTAGAGCAATGGCATCTGTAAATTCTTGTTTGTTAAGGCTGAAACCATTTGCCCTTATCGGTAACGTAGTTAACCAGTTCGAGGCGCCCACCTCCTGCGCTATAGCTACTTTTTTTTGTAAAATTTTCTGGAACCTGCAGCAGTAGTTGCTGCAACATGTCATTTTGGCAGTGCTGCCGATCTGTTGTAATGGCCCTACGGATCTTATTTACTTCCCTGGTGTCCACTTCCCCTGTTGCATTCTGGGCTATTATGTGGTCAGTGAGGGCTGCTGTGAGCTTAAGTGAATTTTGATGTTCAGTGTCAGCAGTCTCCTCTGGATTAGTTAGTCCCATCCCTCCCAGTCTTGGTGGAAGTGCAAGAAGTGTTCTTTCTGCTGGGGTTAAGTCAGGGTGTTTCACTAGTTTGGGAATGAACTTGACACTGATGGCTTCTTCCAGAGGGTGGAGGAGGGGTCAGATCTCAGGGATGGTACGCATCAGGTAGTTCCAGCGATGCTTGACTCCATGGGTGAATGCTGCAAAGGCCGCATGTGGCTCTGTGTTAGCAATCTCAGATAGAGCTTGGATTTCGCTAACCCACTCATTCACCTTTCCAGCTACGTACTCGGTCTTGAAGTCCGTAGTGCCAATTACTGCGCCTAGATGTCTTTGGCCGTCCTTAGTTACTTTGACCTCACTTCCGCCAAAAGCCTCCAAAGCCCGTTCATAATGTTCTGGCTTCACGATGAGGAAGGACTTGCTAGCGTTTGGGTGGTACCCTATTTGTGGACCTCGCCATGTTACCAGGTCCCACCACTTTTTGATGTCCTCCACTTTTCCTGCTCCTGTAAGGTCATCAGCATATGCTACTTGTTTGACCCCGGTTGTTTCAAATTTTATTTCTTGTTGGAGCACTGATAGTCCAATTGCATACATTGCCATTGCTACGGGGTCCCCCTGTGTTGTTCCCTCGGTCGACTGTAGGATGGTATCACCTCGTAGAGCCTTGTTGTTTACTACGTAGAGGTCTGAGGGATTCCTATACGAATTTTCAACATACATCGCAAAGCTAGGACACTTGATCTTGATGTTGTGCAGTGCAGCCTTGCGGTTAAGTATGTTGAATGCGTTTGAAGCATCCACCAGGAGAACGGCCTCACAATCACGCTGCTCAAATATCAATCTCATGGCGTGAATGGCCGCCTCCCCACCAGCCTGGTGGCCAGCACACACTTGTAGGTTCCCTGCTGCTGCCCTGACATCGTCCTTTACCACCTCCATTATGCACTTACCGATGATCCGCCTCAGCACTTCCCCCACCCCTATAGGTCTACATCCTGGTTTCTTTTCCAGAGGAATAAGGCGGCAGGCCGTCAGGGCCTGGAGGTGATGGCAGTGAGAGGATGCAAGCTTTCTTGCAAGGGCGGCAATGGCAGTGCAGAGATCGCTTGCTACTAGTACTACTACTACTACTACTACTACTACTACAACTACTACTACACACATCTTCACTACTAGTACTACTACTACTACTACTACTACTACTACTACTACTACACACATCTTCACTACTAGTACTACTACTACTACTACTACTACTACAACTACTACCACACACATCTTCACTACTAGTACTACTTTTTTTTACTACTACTACTACTACTACTACTACCACACACATCTTCACAACTAGTACTACTACTACTACTACTACTACTACTACTACAACATCACGTGGCCTCCAGCCTCCCCCAATAGCCACACACATCTTCACTACCACCACGAGACTACTATTACACACAACTTTACTACTACAAGTCTACTACTACCACTACTACTATTACTCGCACACACATCTTCACTACCACCACGAGACTACTATTACACATAACTTTACTACTACAAGTCTACTACTACCACTACTACTATTACTCGCACACACATCTTCACTACAACCACGAGACTAATACTACTACCACCACACACATATTAACTACTATCACGAGACTACTACTACTACTACTCCTACTACTACCACACATATCTTCACTACTACTACCACACACATCTTCACTACTACTACTACTAATACTACAACTACTACCACATACATCTTCACTACAACCACGAGACATTTTAACTACTATCACGAGACTACTACTACTGCCACTATTACTACTTCTACTACTACCACACACATATTCACTACTACCACGAGACTAGTACTACTACAACTACTACCACTCACATATTCACTACTACCGCGATACTACTACTACTACTGTGCACACACACACACACACACACATACCTCTTACTATAAATATTCAAGTGTTAATCTCGTTAAACTAGACCTAACAGTATAGTTTACGAGAAGCATAAAAAGCATTATGAAGTTCCCCCGCAAGACAGAGCGCGGAGCAATTCACCTTCGCTCCCGTGTGGTGCCGCCATCAGGTGTTCGTCGGAGTGCAAGGTTGGCGAACAAAGGACCCTTTTGGTTCCTTAAGGACTTGATGAGTTGTGGCCCATGTGTCCGTAGGTGGTGCTGGGAACTAGAGGACCTCCCCGTGAACACCTTTAGGTTATATATTGATCCTGCGCCTCAAACCTGTGACTTCCCCGTTTGCGATATAAGAACTATCCCTGTCTGCTTGACGGACTCACAGCACGTTTCAACCACTACCAACGAGGAGCCTTGTCAGTTCCTCGTGGACTCCGGGGTGGGCATGGTTGACCTTAACCACGAGTCTGCCCTCATCGTCGGAGTCCTTGGTCGACAGTGTCGGTGGAGACGACAGCCCGTGTATGAATCTGGTCTAAAGTACCAGAAGATGCGGGTTGGTTGCGCTAATAATCTTCACATATAGTTCAACCACGACATCAAAGTAACCTGCAGAGCGCGTGTGCTCCCTTCAACGTGTAAGAATTTTGAAAACAAGATCGGCAGTTCACTCCTGCAAAAGACTCGCACCATCCAGAGATGGCAGCCAGAATCTGAACTATACATCAGGAACAATGAGCCAGGATACTGGAAGAGACAATTTATTCCTGTGTCACAGTATCTCTTTGCCAACGCATATCTTACCCCGTCATGCGAGGGTCCCCGATTGAAAATAAAGATAGAGTCAGGTGAGCCTGACTTTATTGTCGCCACCCACGTCGCTAAAGATCTTGAGTCGTGGGGCGTGAACCCCAGCAACGTCGAGATCCATATGAAAGGGTCAACCTTCATGAGGGCTGAGAACATAAAGGTGAGGGACATGAGCACCTTTGACTTTATAATAGGTCATGAATTCCTCAGGAACTACCGCTGTGCTCTCGACTATGAGAAAAAAGATCTCTATCTGCAAACATCTGACAGAAAAGTCCGCTCACACTTACGGACGATGAAACTGTGAGACCGTTGAGTCGTGGCCCAGTATGCCCTGGTGTGTCCCTCAAGGCCTCGGTGTGTCCCTCAAGGCCAGTAGTGTTGTGTCTTCAATGATAATCATTAATTTGAAGCACACACATGGAATGTTCTTGTTTTGTAAAGTTTGCATATGTGTTATATAATTTATGTGTAATAAATGTAATCTATCTTCTGGTTAACAAAACTTTTTAATCACCCTAGACTACTACGACTACATGGCCTCCAGCCTCCCCCAATAGCCACACCTTCGCCACTATTTTATAACCTTAAAATTAACTATCCTAATACTATTTTTTTTTAACGTAGCCTCCAGCCTCCCCCAATATGCCACACCTTTGCCACTATTTTATTACCTTAAAATTAAATATCCTAATACAAAAGTAACTACCCTAGCTGTGTTGAGTTAGTTGAGCTGCAGATCCATGCAGCATTCAGTGACTGTTGCCTCGTAGTTAATATCTGTAACTGTTGTCGGCTTTGGGGTGGGTTCGGTTATATGTTGGCTTACAAAACAGTCCTGGATTGTTTCAAGAAAATCCTCTGATTCTGCGTTACCAGTAAGGTCAATCCAATCTATTTGGCTAAAGTTAAAGTCGCCTACTATACAGACTTTGCTATCAAGATTAGGAGGTCTATATATTACTCTTGTGATTAATTTGTCCCTACCATCGATTAATTCTATCCATTTTTTTTTTTTTTTGTATTCTGCTCAGTTTTTATTTCCTTATTTATTTCACACTTCAGATTATCCCTGACATACAATAGATTGTTACTCCACCTCCTTTCCTAATCTGCCTATCGGTATGGAATAATTTATAACCTGTAATTTAGTATTCGACAGGTAACTCACGCGAGTCTAGGTTTATCCATGTTTCGGTGAATGCTATTATATGGACTTTTTCGGTACATACCAACGCCCTGATCATTTTGTTTCTCATACTTCTACTGTTTGCGAAGTAGACATTTAAGTTAGTCGTGTTTTGAGTCCTCTCTTTGTCGTGTTTAGGTTTTAACTCCCTGCCTAATTTAGCTTTGTCATAATTCCTAGCACTATTTCCCTGACACCTTTCACTTTGTTTACCCGCTCCACTGCAGTCTCCTCCACTCCCGTGCTCATATGTTCTCCTAGCAGTTTAAAGACTTCGGCATCTTTTGAACTGCCCTCTCGAGAGAGTCAGCCAGGGTTGCCACCCCATCCTTAGACAGATGCACCCCATTCCTAGCATAAAGGTCCCTTCGGTGGTCAAGGATAAGTGTGTGTGTGTGTGTGTGTATGTGTTGGATGATTTTCTCCTGAGCATTACAATCCCCTCAAACACCTCCTGGCACACACACACACAGACAGAAGGAGGTCAGTCTCTGGTCGTTGAGGCGCGTAAGGCAGTTTTACGGTGATGTTCCGCCAAGTCAAACAAGATTGGTGGTACGCGAGAGCCCGATTTATAACCCTGGAGGAGAGACATATTCCCGCGATACCATTTTTCTCCCGGTATATGTGGATAAAAGAATAATATCCACCACTTACCTTACAGTCTTAGTGTAATTTGGAGGCCATTTTGTAGGGATATTTTGTAGGGATATTTTGTATTGACATTTTGTAGGGATATTTTAGGTAGTATCAGATAAGCCAGAAAGCTTGTGTGTTTTAAATCTACTTCTTTACGGGTTGAAAAAAAAATCTCTTGAAAATCGAGAAAATCCAAAAACGTGTTTTTTTTTTCTTTAGTTTAACAAATTTATTGACAAAGCTTGGAGTACAGTTTGCCTATTCTGAGTAATTCAGTCAAGTCGTGACACTGAGGGTGGTGTCACTTCTCACTGCCACGCAGGACAGAGGTTCATACAGCAAAGAAATACCTCAAATTCACTAACGGTATAAATAGGTCAGAGTCATGTGGGTGATGTCACTGTTCACTGCCATGCAGGACACCCTCCAAAAACGTGGATTCAACTTGTTAAATTTTCTCAAGGGTAAAATATCCTCCACCCTGGCTGGCTCCTCGTCTCGAGGTGTATCTAATGAGGCAATTAAACTAAAGACACAAAGATCACACCGTCAAGATGGCGTTATTACAGTTACACTGAGTCTTCCCCCCCCCTTCACTGGAGTCTCTCGGTTTCCCCTTGTTACGAGAGACAAATATACTATACGTAAAAGTAGGTGTAAAAGGTTCCTCAGGGTCGGTCTCTCTCTCTCAACTCCTTTCCCCATGCATCTTTCTCTCTGTCTGCTTATATCCACATACTTCTCTCCGTGTATTCTTTCATCTCTCTCTCTCTCTCTCTCTCTCTCTCTCTCTCTCAAACCAATAAGTGAACTTTACTTTTAAAATAGATTTGCTAAATACTGTACAGCAAGGATAATGCCATTATTATTATTACTATTATTATTATCATTATTTTTATCATTACCTTCATATCACTACAAAACCAACAGAGAGAGAGAGAGAGAGAGAGAGAGAGAGAGAGAGAGAGAGAGAGAATCGCCGCCGCCGCCAATTCACCATTACCATAAAGAAAGACCTTTGCATGTTATAAAGAGCTCGCCACCATCACCTCATGTACAGATACCCATCAAAACATCGTGTACAACTCTAGGTCATCCCCGCCAAGATGTACACCACCAACCAACCCTGAATACTGATGACCACCAACCTTAGCACCCGCGTCTCTGTCTGTGTATGTATGTATGTACGCCCTCAATTATATTATCTAACTCTCTTGCTTGTGATGTGTGATGGAGGCAAGAGAAAGTGTGGCGAGCGCCATGTCCCTGTGGCTATGCGTTTTAGTGATGGTGTTTGTCTTAGCTGGTAGATGTATTTGGTGTCTTGGTTCTGTTTTCAGGTTTTTTTATTTGGTGATAAGTGGCTCATTTACATGTTGTACACGTCTTTGCATTAATATGTGCACGCATACTTCTACTACTACTACTGCTACTACTAATACTAATACTAATACTAATACTACTACTAATACTACTACTACTACTATTTTTTTTTTTTTTTTTTTTTTTTACGTGGCCTCCAGCCTCCCCCAATAGCCACACCTTCGCCACCATTTATTTACCTTAATATTAAATATCCTAATACATAAGAAGCTATCCTATCTGTGTTAAATTAGTTGAGCCGCAGATCTATGCGGCATTCCGTGACTGTAGCCTCATAGTCAATATCTGCAGCAGTTGTCGGAGTAGGGGCAAAAGCTCTCGTTCCCCTGAGGCAGAGCAAAGCCGACCGAAGGAGAGAGAAGGACAGTCGACATCTCATCCAGGCTGTAACATAACTTCTGGGCTGCTGCTTCTGTTCGGAGATCACCTCCGCGAGTCTGGCGTAGAAACATCTTGCACTTGGGCCCATCCCACCAGAGGTTGTGAACACTAGAGGAGTGAAGCTGCCTTGATCAACATTTTGTATTCTCTCCCCATATGCCCTTCTCTTGTCGTTCTCGTTCCTCCTATGCGCAGCATCGAGAGCTAGGTTACGGTGACAAACGGCCATGGGATCAAAAATCCTGATGTCGAAGAAAGCTCGCTGTCCCCGCGTCCAGAATCCTCGAGCACTGACGTCCACACGGGCTTCGTTAGAAGTGTTTGAAGTCCTATGTTGGAAGATCTCGCCATCCAGTGGAAGGAGGGTCGGTTCTACCATGACGTCCCGGCAGATTTCCTTCAACATATTTGCTGTGAGATCCCTTACCTCGTCATGCCTCATGCATATGAAGCCCCCCTTCTTGCAGACCATGGCGTGATCGCCATCATAGGGAGAGCCACACACGCATTGGGAGGGCAAACCATCTACTGGCCAACCGTACCTTAGAGCAATGGCATCTGTAAATTCTTGTTTGTTAAGGCTGAAACCATTTGCCCTTATCGGTAACGTAGTTAACCAGTTCGAGGCGCCCACCTCCTGCGCTATAGCTACTTTTTTTGTCAAATTTTCTGGAACCTGCAGCAATAGTTGCTGCAACATGTCATTTTGGCAGTGCTGCCGATCTGTTGTAATGGACCTACGGATCTTATTAACTTCGCTGGTGTCCACTTCCCCTGTTGCATTCTGGGCTATTATGTGGTCAGTGAGGGCTGCCGTGAGCTTAAGTGAATTTTGATGTTCAGAGTCAGCAATCTCCTCTGGATTAGTTAGTCCCATCCCTCCCAGTCTTGGTGGAAGTGCAAGAAGTGTTCTTTCTGCTAGGGTTAAGTCAGGATGTTTCACTAGTTTGGGAATGAACTTGACACTGATTGCTTCTTCCAGAGGGTGGAGGAGGGGTCTGATCTCAGGGATGGTACGCATCAGGTAGTTCCAGCGATGCTTGACTCCATGGGTGAATGCTGCAAAGGCCGCATGTGGCTCTGTGTTAGCAATCTCAGATAGAGCTTGGATTTCGCTAACCCACTCATTCACCTTTCCCGCTACGTACTCGGTCTTGAAGTCCGTAGTGCCAATTACTGCGCCTAGATGTCTTTGGCCGTCCTTAGTTACTTTGACCTCACTTCCGCCAAAAACCTCCAAAGCCCGTTCATAATGATCTGGCTTCACGATGAGGAAGGACTTGCTAGCGTTTGGGTGGTACCCTATTTGTGGACCTCGCGATGTTACCAGGTCCCACCACTTTTTGATGTCCTCCACTTTTCCTGCTCCTGATAGGTCATCAGCATATGCTACTTGTTTGACCCCCGTTGTTTCATACTTATTTCTTGTTTGAGCACTGATAGTCCTATTGCTTACATTGCCATTGCTACGGGGTCCCACTGTGTTGTTCCCTCAGTCGACGGTAGGATGGTATCACCTCGTAGAGCCTTGTTGTTTACTATGTAGAGGTCTGAGGGATTCCTATACGAATTTTCAACATACATCGCAAAGCTAGGACACTTGATCTTGATGTTGTGCAGTGCAGCCTTGCGGTTAAGTATGTTGAATGCGTTTGAAGCATCCACCAGGAGAACGGCCTCGCAATCACGCTGCTCAAATATCAATCTCATGGCGTGAATGGCCGCCTCCCCACCAGCCTGGTGGCCAGCACACACTTGTAGGTTCCCTGCTGCTGCCCTGGCATCGTCCTTTACCACCTCCATTATGCACTTTCCGATGATCCGCCTCAGCACTTCCCCCAACCCCTACTACTACTACTACTACTACAACTACTGCCACACATCTTCACTACTACACTACTACTACTACTAC